>JAKRSI010000127.1:680000-685000 GCA_029890345.1 Natrix helvetica helvetica
ATATATTATTCTACATTCATCTATTCTATTCTACTCTAGTCCTGCCCTGTCCTATCCTATCTTATATTCCATTCTCTATATATTGTTCTACATTCATCTATTCTATTCTATATTATTCTATTCCTATTCTTTTTTATTCCTATTCCTATCCTATCCTATCCTATCCTATCCTATATTGTATTCTCTATATATTGTTCTACATTCTTCTATATTCTATTCTACTCTATTCTACTCTAGTCCTGCCCTGTCCTATCCTATTCTCTATATATTGTTCTACATTCATCTATTCTATTCTATATTATTCAATTCCTATTCCTATTCTTTTTTTATTCCTATTCTTATCCTATTCTATATTCTATTCTCTATATATTGTTCTACATTCATCTATTCTATATTATTCTATTCCTATTCCTATTCTATCCCATCCTATTCTATATTCTATTCTCTATCCTATCCTATCCTATACTATACTATACTATACTATACTATACACTATACTATCACTTATTTATTAAATTTTTACAACAGCCATCTCCATGACAAGGTGACTAATTGGTTCTTAGTGACTGAAGCGACTTACGTCCATTTTTCACACTTACGACCTTTGCAGCATCCCCATGGTCATGGGAGAGGGAGGGAGGGAGAGGGGGGTGATGGATGCCCAGGGCTTATCCCTGAAACAGATGCCTCCTCCTACAAAGTCCTACAACCAGCAGAACAGAAGTTTCTCCTCCAAAGGGACTAGAATGCTACTCCCTTCCGTTAAACTGGCAGCCTTCGGCCACTTCTGGGTGATGTCCTTACCTGGGCTGGAACCAGGGGGTGGGTGATGGGTGGAGGGGGGGGATTGAAAAGGCCAGAGGCTCCTGTTCTCCATGCAGATGGGCAGAGCATGAATAATGCAAATTCCAATTCTTATGAAAATGAGGAGCTTAATTGCATTAGCCGAGGAGGGAGGGAGGGAGGGAGGAGGAGGCAAACATTTTCGGGATCTGTTTTGTGCCGTTTGTGCCCTCCCTGTTTTCAAGGTCCATTTGCCACCTCAGAGCTCTGGATCCCCTCCAGGATCCCACAGGGGATCTTCTCCTTCTCATAAGATCTCAAGGTTGTCCTTCACTGCCTGATCTTCGGCTCTTCTCCAAGATCTCAGAAAACAAAATATGTGACCTTTTCCTTCGACGAGATCCACAGAAATGTCCTTCTCTTTCTCTACCTTGTAAGGGGATCACACTGCGGCCGTCATAAATAGGGCTCCGTTGCCAAGCGCCTGCATTTCGATCATGTAACTGCGACGGTCGTAAGTATGAGTCAGCTGCCAAGCATCCAAATTTTGATCACGTGTCCGCGTGGATGCTAGGAATGGTCGTGTGTGTGTGTGTGTGTGTGTGTGTGTGAGAAACGGTGCTAAGTCCCCTTTTTTCTGTGCCGTCGCAACTTGGAACGCTCACTAAATGAACTGTCGTAAGTTGAGGATTCCCTGTGTATCTTAAGTTATGATTATTTTAATATTTGGAGAAAGCGGCCTGGGCGTTCCCTGATTGTTGGATTCCCTTCAGCCACACAATCCACCCCCAGCAAGAGAATTTCCCCCTCCGGCCTCACCCCAGTTTACGCCCAACGCGTCGTATATCAGAGGAAGCGGGCAGCCACACATGAAATTGGAGATTTTGGAATCGGTCTGGTGGGCGGGGAAAAAACCAGAGTGAGTTCCAGCAGAATTTTGAAACCTGAGGAATTTCAGCTGCTGGACAGAGAGGAGGATGGGTTAAATAGCTCCGTCAGGTAGAAGAAACCAGGAGACGGTGAGTTCTAGTTTCACAATGGGTGTTGAAGCTGACTGGGTGACTTTGGGACAATCACCAGGAGACGGTGAGTTCTAACTTTGGTCGCTAAATGAACTGTTGTAAGTCGAGGACTACCTGTATCTCCACCAGAAACACAGGCAGCCTCGTGAGTTCTCCATTAATCTTGGTTCTCTGCGTGGATGTGACTTTTAAGGGAAGCACCAAGCTGAGCAATGTCTCCCCCGAGGGAGAGAGGGAAAAGAGGGGAAAATAATATTTTTTTAAAACAAAGCCTTTGGAAGAATATCGGAGTCTTCCAAACCTGGTTCTGTAAACCAAGATCTCCGTGCAGCTTCTGGCTTGCCTAGCAGAGGGGGGGGGGAGGGAGAAAAGAGAGAGACAGAGAGAGGGAGGGAGAGAGAGAAAGAGGGACTAAAAAGGGAGGCAGTGAGAGGAAGAGAGACAGAGAGAGAGAAAAAAGAGAGAGAGAGAAAGGTAGAAAGAGAAAGAGACAGAGAGAAAGAGGAAAGAGAGACAGTGAGAAGAAGAAAGAAAGAGAAAAGAGAGAGAAAGAAAGAGAGAGAGAAAGAGAGAAAAGAGACAGAGAGACAGTGAGAGGAAGAGACAGAGAGAAAAAAGAGAAAGAGAGAGAGAAAGAGAGAAAAGAGAGACAGTGAGAGGAAGAGGAGAGAAAGAGAGACACAGGAAGAGAGAAAGAGAGAAAAGACAGAGAGACAGTGAGAGGAAGAGAGAGAGACAGAGAGAAAAAAGAGAAAGACAGAAAGACAGAGAGAAAGAGAAAGGAGAGACAGTGAGAGGAAGAGAGAGAGAAATAGAAAGAGAGGGAGAGGGAGAGAGAGAGAAAGAGAGAGCACTCTGGGATTAATTAAAGGCTCTGCTTTCCCCTTTGCCTGGGTAACCTTTCTTTTATGCCTTTTAGTAGGTGGAGAGCCAGGAAAAAGTCAAGTCTATTACCAGCCCTGCTGGGAGGGGGAAGGATCCTGCCCCCCCCCCTTGAAACAACATGAGGTTTAATGTTGCGTGAGGCTTCTGCTCCAGATGCTGCTGTCAGAGAGGCTCAGGTGAGAGGCTGGGCTGGGAAGGGGGGGTGGAGGAGGGAGGGTGGATGGGAGCCTGCTAAAATCTCCCTCAGAGGAGAAGGAGGAGGAAGAGGAGGAATTGAGAAATAGGAGGAGAAGGCGAAGAGGAAAGAGGAGAAAAAGAAGGGGGAGAGATTGAGAAATAGGAGGAGGAGGAGAAGAAAAAGGAGGAGGAGGAAGGAAGGGGAAAGAGAGGATAGAAGGAAGACAGTGAGGAAAGGAAGGGAGGAAGAAAGGAGAGAGAAAGATAGAAGGCAGGGAGAGAGAGAAAGAAGGAAAGAAGGAAAGAAAGAAGGAAGGAGGAAAGAAGGAGAGTTATAGAAAGAGAAGACAGGGAGAGAAGGAAAGAAGGAAAAGAAAGGAAAGGAAGGAAAGAAAGAAAGAAAGAAAGAAAGAGAGAGAGAGATAGAAAAATAGAAGGCAGGGAGAGAAGGAAAGAAGGAAAAGAAAGAAGGAAAGAAAGACGGAAGGAAGGAAAAAAGGAGAGAGATAGAAAGATAGAAGACAGGGAGAGAAGGAAAGAAAGGAAGGAAGAAATAAAAGATTAAAATAAGGCGGAGGGCCGGCTGCCAAGCCCCCGTGCAGAGCCCCTCTGTGCCCTCCGTTGGCGCAGCTCCTCCTCCTGGGTGCCCGGGCGTGTCCGTGCCCGCTGGCTGGCGTAGGCGCCCTTCCTTCCGTGTCTTCTCTATGACCTTGAAAACTCCTTTACGCTCCTTGGAGGCCTCTCTCTCTCTCTCCTCCAATGGAGCCTCTCTCCCTCTTCTCCAGCCTCGGGAGTCCCCAGGCGGGTGCCCACCGGAAGTCAGATTCAACCGGTTCGCACCAACCGGTAGCGGAGATCGCTAAGTGAAACCCACCGCTGGCATCCACGCCTCTTTCACATGCATGAGAGCAGGCAAGATGCAGGAGGTCGCCCTTGACGTATCACCCTCTGTTTAGCGTCTGTTCCAAGTTATGACGGCACTGGATAAAAGGGGCGTAGGGCCGGTTTTCACGCTTAAGGACCGTAGCAGCATTTCCACACACACACCCCACTGCAGTCACATGACCCAAATTCAGACGCTTGGCAACTGCCTCGTATTTATGACGGTCACAGCGTCTTGGAGGGGGGATGGTCATGTGATCCGCTTCGCGAAGCTTCTGATCGACAAAGGTCAGTGAGAAAGTTAGAGTCACTTAACAACGGTGGCAGGGAAGGTTGTAAAACGGGGCAAAACTCACGGGACAACTGTCTCGCTTGGCCACCAGAGTTTTGGCCTCAATTGCGGTGGAAGGTCAAAGAGTCCCTAGAGAAGGTCTCCTGCTTGAGCAGGGGGTTGGACTAGAGGACCTCCCAAGCCCCAGGATTCTATGTTCTAAGTACCAAAACATGCCACCAGGCCTTCCCCAATCCATTCATCCATCCATCCATCCTTCCTTCCTTCCTTCCTTCCTTCCTTCCTTCCCCTTGGTGCTCTCTGAGCTTGATGGTTTTCTTGCAGATGTTTAATTACCCAACTAGGTAACATCATTAGTCATCCATCCATCCATCCTTCTTTTCCTCCTTCCTCCCCTCCCCTCTTTTGTCTGTCTCTCTTCCTTTCTTTCCTTACTTCCTTCTCTCTCTGCCTTCTATCTTTCTCCTTCCTTCCTTTTCTCTGCTTTCTCATTCTATCTCTCTCTCCTTCCTTCCTTCTCTCTGCCTTCTATCTCTATCCTTCCTTCCTTTTCTCTGCTTTCTCTTTTTATCTCTCTCTCTCTCTCCTTCCTTCTCTCTCTGCCTATCTTTCTCCTTCCTTCCTTCCTTTTCTCTGCTTTCTCTATCTCTCCTTCCTTCCTTCCTTCTCTCTGCCTCTGTCTTCTTGCTTCCTTTCTTCTCTGCCTTCTCTTTATCTCACTTCTTCCTTCCTTCCTTCCTTCCTTCCTTCCTTCCTTCCTTCCTTCCCTCCTTCCTTCCTCGGCTTTCTCTTTCTATCTCTCTCTCCTTCCTTCCTTTTCTTCCTCCATTACTTCTCTCTCTCCCTTCCATCTAGAGATAGAGAGATAGAGGGGGGGGGGGGGTTGTCTCCATTTGAAACCAAGCCAGGGATTCCCCTGAAGCAATTGCAAAAAACAAAGCAGAGAGGGCTTACCGCCC
>JAKRSI010000127.1:690000-755000 GCA_029890345.1 Natrix helvetica helvetica
CAGGATGGCTTTAAAGACTTGTGGACTCCAAATTCCTCCATCCTGTCTCTTCCTTCCTCCTTTTCTCTACCTTCTCCTTCTTCCCTTCCTCCCTCTTTCCTCCTTTCCTCCCACTTTCCTCCTTTCCTCCATCCTTTCCTCCCTTCCTTTCTCCTTCCTCTCTTTTCCTTCCTTTCTCCCTTTCTCCATCCTCTCCTTCCTTCCTTTCTGTCTCTTTCCTTCCTTCATCCCTTCCTCCATCCTCTTCTCCGTTCCTGTCTCTTTACGCACTTCCTTTCCTCCCTTCCTCATCCTCGCCTTCCTCCCTTCTTTCCTCCCTTTCTCCATCCTCTCCTTCTTTCCTGTCTCTTTCCTTCCTTCCTCCTCCTCCATCCCCTCCTTCCTTTCTCCTTCCTCCCTTCCTGTCTCTTTCCTTCCTTCCTTCCTGACTCTTTCCTTCCTTCCTCCATCCTCTCCTTCCTTCCTTTTTCCTTCCTCTCCTTCCTTCCTGTCTCTTTCCTCCCCCCTCCCTTCCTCCTTCCTTTCTCTTCCCTCCCTTCTTCCCTTCCTCCATCCTCTCCTTCCTTCCCTCCCTCCCTTTCCGATGTAGGAACTGCCTGACTTCAGACTGACACTGGGAGGCTCACAGGTCTTATCACCTGACGGACATGATATATTGCTGTTACCTAGTACAAATTAAAGTTTATATTATGCAAATCCCCCCCCCCCCCCCCCCATTCTTTTGATTTTATCCATGTGGCTTATAAACCTGGAGGTTTGGGAGATGGATAATTTAAATATTGCTATGGAGGCTTCATGGCACTGGCTCTATTAAAGACGGTGAAGAAAAGAATGAGTAGAAAGCTATAGGAAGTTAAGCGAGATACGCTGTTGCTACAGAAACTGCACTGTAAAAATTATATTTGGGTTGTGGGGAAAGGTTTCCCAGCCCTCCTTAAAGTCAGAGAAGGAGCTGTTTGAATTACAAACTTTTAGGGATACTAATTCCGTTAGAGGCAACAAGGGTAAATTTGTGTTTATCAAAGAGGGAATTACAAAGAGAGGATCTAATTATAAGATCAATATATTGTCCCAACTGCAATCAGTCGGTATTTATGCAATCACTATTGCAAAATCTAAACTCATTAAGAATTGGAAATGTCATTAGAAGGGGGGGAAACTTCAACCAAGTTTCGGATAACAAATTACGATGATCTTCTAAAAAGGCAACGGGGAAATAGGACGATCATTTGGAAAAATCTTGGTTTGTGCTTAATTTATTTGATAATTTGGCGAGGGAAACACCCAGATGAGAAAAATCGTGCATGTCATTCAAAGCGACAAAGGCCAAATTCCAGCTATTTTAGGTTTGAAAAATGTTTTCTGATGGCATTCTGCCACTCAAAATTAGTTCTATATTAATCCCTCGCGATGCACCTGTTTGGGATTGTAGTTAGTCCTCAATTTATGACCAACACGGAGGGCCAACATTACTGCTGCTAAGTGAGACAATTGTTAAATAGCCTTTGCCCCATTTCACGAACTTTCCTGCCGCAGCTGTTAAGTGAATCACTGCAGCAACCTGGTTGTTAAGTGGATCTGGCTTCCCCACTGGCTTTGCTCGTCAGAAGGTTGCAAAAAGGAACCACATGAACCAGACACGGCAACCGTCATAAATATGAGTCAATTGCCGAGCAACTGAATTTTAATCCTGTGACCCTGGGGATGCTGCAACGGTCGTAAAGTGTGAAAAAACAGTCATGTCCCTTTTTTTCCTGTTCCCTTCTTTCTTTGAACGGTCACTAAATGAACTATTCTATGTTTTCTATTCTGTTCTATCCTATTCTATCCATAGTATCCTATCATTCTATTCTATTCTATTCTATTTCTATTCTATTCTATTCTATTCTATTCTATTCTAGGACTACCTTAAATTCCCCCCCTCCACTGAAGTGGGATTATTTTGGAAAGGGGGGGGGAATCCAACTTTGTCACATTTTGCTCTTTTTATAATCACGAAGAGTTTTAGCAGACTATTTCATCCCCTTTTTTCTTCCTTAATAGACGGTGGGAAGGCTGCTGATGTAATATATCTTGATTGAAGCAAATCAAGAGCTTTGATCCAGAACCCCCAAGTTGTTCATGACAAGGCTGGCTGGGGAAAAGAAATAGATCCCACCCCACGGGACTCTTCATCATCAGAGCCGCCCCAAGAATTCGGGTCTTCACCGTTTTTATTAATTTTTTTTAATCCTGCAAGGTTTGCTAGCCATATTTTACAATTAGAGTCCAGGGTGGTCGCAAAGAGACATGACCTGAAATAAAAAAAATAACAATAAGGGGCAAACATGGGTTTTTATGAGAAAACCCGCATGCGTGCACGCGTTCACACGTGCAACAGGAATGCGTGCAGCTGCAAAAGGCGCATCCCCGGCCTTGCTGTGAAAGATGCACCGCCCTGCAAAATGCCGCTAAGAGACGATCCCTTCCTCCCAAGCCTCCAACTCAAAGGGGGATCCCGGGGAATCTTCCCAATGACACGCGTGTCCGCCGGCCGCCACGAGACTCGCATTCCAGGGGAGGCGGGATCCCGCGAGGGTGGGAGGTGGGCGGGGAAAAAGAAGAAGCCGCTGGCCAATCAGCGGCGCCGCTTCGCTCCGGCCCTTTCCAGGTGGCAGCTCCGCTCCCTCGCGTCTGGGCCAATCAGGAGCTTTGTTTAGGGTTAGCGGGCCGAGGAGGGCGCGGCTGCCTGTCAAGGCGGCCGGGCCAATGAAATCGCCCTTTGGGTTTTTTTCGCCCTGCCCCTCTGAGCGCTCGCGCTCTCCTTTCTACCCCCCCACTCCTCCTCTTCTCCACCCTTCCCTCCTCTGAGCCGCGCTACCGGTGCTCCCCACTATTTGCGTCACTGACTTCTTCCCGCCTTTCGGAGCCTCTTCCAGCCGCCTATTCGCCAGCGGCGGCTGTCATCGCGCCGTCGCTCTCCTTCCGCGGCCTCCGATTCGCTACTGTCCCTCGCTCGGCACTAAAGGAGCGCCTCCCCCTCCTCCTCCTTTCATCCTAGCTGCCCTCGCGCTTCCGATACGCCTCCCCTTCTCTCTCGGCCCCGCCCCCTTGTCAAGACCGCCCGTCTATAAGCCGGCGTGCTTGCCAGTCAAGGCCCATCCTCTCCTCGCGCCCGCCTCCTCCCAGCGCCGGTTGGCTCACCTCGACGCCCATCCCGCCCAGCGGCCAATGGCCACCGCGGGCGTGTGTGAGGGACCGTGAGGAGGACGAAAAAAAGGCGGCGGAAACCGGCCGTCGGCGGCGGCGGCGGCGGCGAAGGCAGGGCCCCCCTCGAAGGAAGCGACGCCCGCCCGAAACCGCCGAAAGGAGAGAAAAGCCGGCTACGGGCCGTCGGGGAAGGCGGGAGCGGAACCGGAAACGGAGGAGAGGAAGGGGTGGGGCCAGCGGGAGAGGCGGCGACAGCAGCAGCGGCAGCGGCGGCGGCGGCGGGAGCAGCGCGCGCGCCTGCCTGGATCCTGGTCGCGAGGAGGAGGCGGCGGAGGAGGATGTGGCGCGCGGAGGGGAAATGGCCGCCGAAAACAAGCCGGAAGGTGAGCTGAGGGAGCCGGCCGGGGCCGCCTTCTGGGTGGGGGGACGAACCGACCGACTGACTGACTGACTGACTGAGGGGGAAAAACCGGCGGGAACGCGCATGCGCGGCCCCTCCGGAATTGCCTCCTCCCTCACTCCTTATTCCTCCTCGCCTTCCCGCCCTTCTCTTTCCTCGCGGGGGGGGCAAGGGAGGGGGGGCTATGAGGCCTCGGGACCCCCCAAAGTTGGGAGGGGCGGGCCCCGGCGGGGCGCCTCCTGGGGAGGAGGCGGGGCCGACGAGAGGCCCCTCCTCCTTTTCCCCTCGCGGGAGGGGTTGGGGCGGCCCGGCGTCGTTGCCTGGCGACCGAGAGACCCTCCTCCCTCTTCTTCAAACCCCTCCCCCCCACCGCCCAGAAAGTCCTCCCGGGTTGACTGTGGGGGGATATTGAAGGGGTCTCCCTCGGAGTTGGAAACCCCCACCCCAGCCAAAGAGCGAGGGATCCCACCCCTATCCATTCCCCCCTCCCCCACAAAGTGCCCCTTGCCCCCCCTGGCTTTGGCTGAGGAGATGGTGGGATGCCGCCTGCAGGGGTCACCCGAGGATGGAGAGGGAGGGGGGAAGAGAGGAATGGGAAATCCCCCCTCCCCAATTTTTCCCCCCTTTTCAGCATCCTGACCCTCAAGGGCACGTCCCCCTCCCCCCACCCGAGGTTTTAGGAGGGGGTGTGAATGTGGAGGAGGAGGGAAAGCAGGCACTTCCTGGTGGGAAGAAGACAGGGAGGGTCTTTTGGGGGAGGGGGCTCAGAGAGGGAGGAGGGGTACTACAGGCTGGTGCTGCGCCTGCTGGGTCTGGGAAGAGATGAAAGCGACCCAAAGTGGGATGGAAACGTCCCTCTCTCGATTTAAAAATCCCTTTGAGCCTCTCTTGGGTCCCTGGTGCTCCGTGCCTGCCATCCCCCCCCCCCCCCCCCCCCCCCCCCCCCCAAGCCTGAGCTGTGCAGGAATAAGCCAGGGTTGGATGTGTCTTCCTAGATGGAGGAGAGGAAATAATTGACATTGATGCAGCCCTGTGCGTGTTTCATAGATGCATACATACGTGCATATATATGGATTTACATGTAGATGTGTGCATAGTGTGTGTTGACTGTCCATATCTATAATCCATAAATCTCAGTATCATCTATCCATTCATTTTTGTCTCTGTGTATCATCTATCATCTCTATCATCTATCTACCTACTTCCATCCATATCTATCTATCCAATCTATCTATCCTATCTATCTATCTATCTATCTATCTATCTATCTATCTATCTATCTATCTATCTATCTATCTATCTATCTATCTATCTATCTATCTATCTATCTATCTATCTATCTATCTATCTATCTATCTATCTATCTATCTATCTATCTATCTATCTATCTATCTATCTATCTATCTATCTATCTATCTATCTATCTATCTATCTATCTATCTATCTATCTATCTATCTATCTATCTATCTATCTATCTATCTATCTATCTATCCATCCATCCATCCATCCATCTCTCTATCTATCTATCTATCTATCTATCTATCTATCTATCTATCTATCTATCTATCTATCTATCTATCTATCCAATCTATCTATCCAATCTATCTATCTATCTATCTATCATCTATCATCTGTCTATCGATCATCATTTATCATCTCTATGTCTCTCTTTCTATCAATCTATTTATTTATCCTGTCTGTATCTTGTCATCTCTTTCTCTGTATCCATCCAGACACACGAATGCATGCACGTATCCATACACCCACCCACATGCATATATATATGTATACAGCTACCCAGACAGGATTTTGGGATCATGACTGGCCTACATTCACTGATTTCGATTTAAAGCCTTCCTTCCTTCCTTCCTTCCTTCCTTCCTTCCTTCCTTCCCTCCCTCCCCCCCCGCCTCCCTGTCCATACAGTGCAAGCCTAAAAAGAAGAGGGACCGACCCCTCCGGTTTTATTATGGCTTCCTCTTGTTTCCGGCTGTAAATAGTTGAGAGAGGACCAATATACGGTCACGGTAGTTGACGGCGGTGCCTCCATTTCCCAGCCACCCTGAGAGCCGCCGCGGTCTTAGTTGGTTCTCCCACACGCGTGCCAGCCACCCTTGCCGGTGTGGCCTAAATGCTGCTGAACCGTAGGTAGCCTCTAGTTGCGCACCTCACTTGTTGGCAAGGTAGCGGTGGTCGTGGCCACGTCTTACGTGGAGGGTTGAACCTGTTTCCTGAAGGTATCTGTGCACGCTGGGAGTGTGGAGTCAGCTTCTTCAGGTGCTTCAGAGGCGGCTGGGGCGGGGGAAGGAAAGGGTGAGCGCTGTCATTGTAGGTATAGCTTTTTTTTTAAAAAAAAAAAACCGGACGTTGATAATCCTGGCTTGAGTTCCTGCCCTCTGCAAAACCTGTTAAGAATCCCTTTGGCTACTGGAGGTTTCTGGGAAAGCCTTTGCAGATTTCAAGGAGGCAGAAGACTGGATATTTTCCCCCAGTGCGAGAACATAGAGATGAGTTGAAGGACTAGCTTGGTGCAAGGCAATTTCACACATGACGCTGCTCCTCAGAGAAACTTAAGAAAGGTTGTTAGCCACGCCTGCCTCTTTCTCATACTTCCCGTACTAGATCCTGTCCGAAAGAGCCTGGGAGGTGGTGAATGCTTCATTTCTGAAATGTTTTTTTAAAAAATGGTGAAAAATTCATCTTCCTGTGCTTCTCAGTGGGGACACAGAGGCTGCCCCATTGTGCAATATTTCCATCTCCAAAGTTGAAGAGGTGTCCTTACTAATGGGGGTGGAAAAAAAACAACAATCCCCCCCTCCCCCCCCAGTAAAGGTTCGTTGTCATAGATGGGCTCAATCCAAGGCTCGTATTTGTCCTTGCATGCCTCCTTTCGTCTCACCTACGGGGCAGTGCTGTGTATAACAGCTTCCTGAACATGTTTGCGTGAGTTGCCGCCGCTGTCCTACAAAACATTTGCACCGAGTGTTGGGGAAGGAGGCTCCACTCTTTCCCCAATTCAGGAGACGCTTCGACCCAAGTGGTTTTTAGAGCGTTTGAGAGAGAACTGGAAATAACCAGGGCCTGGAAGATGGTAATGAAAACAATACGGTGGGGACATCGTACTCATCGCACAACCTCCTGGCCTCTATTTCTGCTGGAGATGATGGGGCTAGAGAAGGTCAAGATAGCCGATGGGGCATCAAATGCAAAAAAAAGATATAGCTGGACTGTGAAAGTCATAAACGGCTGTGGACTTGAAGTCTGTTTGTTTTGGATATTGGGAAAAAATTCCTTTAAAAAAAAAAACACTGAGAAGTGGTGTCGTTTCACCGAAGAGAATACCGGGGGCAGGGGGGGAGCTTTATAAAATGAATTTGTCACGCACTCTAATTCACATCTCTTTCTTCAGTTTGGTCCTGAGTCCATTTTAGATGATTTGAGATGAGCTTTGATAGGAATGCAAAGCTTCCTGTTAAAATGACGTCTCCATGACTTTCTCGGCAGAGTCAATAAATAGAGCCCTGCGTTTTTTTAGGGTTTATGGGACAACATTATATAAATGGAGGCATTTTTTTTGCATTCTTCCGAACGTATGAAACTCCGATGTAAATTGAGACTGGTGAGAGTGCAGTAGGTCTTTGGATGAACGTAGGCAGGTCGTGGTCAGCGTTTGTGGGTGAAACAGGTAAATCCTGAGCATTCCAGGTGAGAATTGCCCCCCAAAGAATATAGTTTTTGGGATTCGGAATCCACTGCTTTTAGCTCCTATCCACAAGGGGGTAGTGATGTACTGCTGGAGATAATCTGTAATGGAAGTATTAGGAGATTCCTTTTAAAAAGAAATACAGATCGAGGTAGTACATTTGACTGCTCACCTAATGGCTTTTTAAAAAAGAACTTGGTAAAGCAAACCTTTTAAGGGGTTAAATGTTCAGGGGTTTATTCAGCTGTGGAACGGTCCTCCTCTGTCTGACGACACCAATCCACGTACATCATTTGCCGAATTGTCAGTTATTACCAGAGAGCTGCTTTTTAGTTGCATCCCGACTTCAAAAGTGATAAAAGGCAAGATGACTTTAGTGGAGAGATGGGTCCAAACTTCAACCTGAGGGACGTAATAATAGAGCCCGTTGTAACAACTTGGTGGGGCTTATTTCTGAGAGTAAAAATCTGGGCTCACCTATCTCTCTCTCTCTCTCTATCTATCTCTCTCTCTCTCTCTTATCTATCTATCTATCTATCTATCTATCTATCTATCTATCTATCTATCTATCTATCTCTATACACACACACATACACACATATGCATACACACACACACACACATGCCATACGTTTTGATTTTACAGGCTTTTGTATCACCCTACGAAGAATGTTGTCTTCTTGCTTCTGATCCTGGCTAGGACCGAAAAAAAGATTATTCTACTTTTAATACCCGCCGTCAACTTTTGCAGTAAATAGAATCGCCCTCAAGTACAGATTTCACCTAACATTGATGCTAACTTGCACGACTCTGCCTCCCAACTCCCTGCATCCGTGAATAATGTACAGATGAGAATTAGGAGATTAAAATGATAGGATAGAACTTTTCCCAACATTGAGAATCCTCTCTGCATATCCAGCAAACGTTTTTGGAAGAATAATTTCCAGTCGCCGCTTTTGATGCCTTTAATTCATTATTTCTGACCGTCCACATGGCTGGCTCTATATAAGGTTTCAGGATGTGCATCTTGCAGTAAGAATGACGTCAGCTGGGATAATATTGCCGGAACAGGGTAGGTGGACGGACGGTGGTAGATTTAATCCCTTCCAAGTTTAGACGCTTGGTTGCCTCCCCCCCCCACCCCCTTTTCCGGTTGCAAAATCATTTTGTGGTGCGGTAAAAATGGAGTCTGCCTTGCTGATTTCCTGGGCTCCATCCGTGTAGTTTTCTCGGTCACAGTGTAGGTAGTCCTTGACTTAAAACCCCAATTGAGTCTCAGATTCCCGTTGCTAAGCACGACATTAGTTAAGTGCATTTTCCCCTCTTATATGACCTTTCTTGCCTCCGTTGTTAAGTGAATCCGTCTTCTCCCACAGATTTTGCTTGTCAGAAGGTCGCAAAAGGGGATCACGTAACCCCAGGACACTGTGACCGTTATAAATACGAGCCAGGTGCCAAGCGTCTTGAATTTTGATCATGTGACCACAGGGATTCTGCCACAGTCGTAAGTGTGAGACACATGGCCGTAGGTCCCCTTTTTCCGGGCTGTTGTGATTTTGAACTTTCACTAAACGAGCCGTTGTAAGTGGAGGACTAGCCGCATTCAGCTGGTTCCCGCAGCTTCCTCATCCTTAAGATACCTTATCTCTCTCCCGCTAACGGCCATCTGAATTGTCCCAGCGTGGTTTTTTTCCTCCCCCATTCCTGGCAGCTGTAAGCACCGGTAGTAAAATGAATTTGAAGGATGGTATTACACTTACAAAATAAGAGAGAATAAAATATATTCCTTATGAACTTTATTTCTCGAGTACCCTCCGGGCATGCTATGTTCTCATTACTTTTTTTTTTCTTCTCCTCCTCCTCCTGTACCTGCCATATTTCAAGTTCTGCTCCTTTGAAAGAGAGAGAGAGAGAGAACATCCTATCCTTGGTACGGCATTATCTTTTGGTGGCTAAATGAAACCGGGTTTATGGCACATTCTTAAAAAAACGGGCTACACCGTCTTTGATGAAACTCGGGGTGTTCTAGACGAGGGCCACTCCGTTTCCTCTACGCGCGATGAATATTTGCCGTAATTGTAGTAAGCTGGTCTTATTTATGAGTGTTCTCGTTCCCCCTCTCCTTTTCTGGAAGAATAGTGTGTTTACTACTTAATCATCAGATGTCTAAAGCATACAAGGAGTCGTTTCTCTTTTAATGACCGTGCAAAGGCCAAGTTTTCACTGGTGGTTTATGCTGTCCTGGTTAACTTACAAAGTGTCAACTTTAATAACCTCTGGACTTCATGAAATCCAGTGGCCTGGCTGTCTGCACACTGGGCCTGTTCGTTCAGCAACCGAAGTGAAAAAAGTCCTCCCACTTACGACCTTGCGGTCACGTGATCAGAAACCAGTGTGTATTTACAATGATGGCCGTATCCCAGGGTTGCGTGGTTGCCGTTTGTGACATCTGTCATTCCCAGAGAGTGTCCCACAAGCCACAAGTCAATGGGGGAAGCCAGATTCACTTAATGACTGCGGCAAACTGGCCACAACTTGCTTAACAACCATATTGAAAGCTCTGGTCTCAATGCTTGTCGTAAGTCGTGGACTATCTGTAACTGCTATGCTTTGATCAAGTCTTCTGTCTGTCCATCCATCCAATCTATTTATCTAATCTATCTAAATCTATCATCTGTATATCCGTCCATCCATCATCTATCAATCAATTAATCTAATTACAATATTCTATCAATATTCTATATACTGTAGTCAATTCTATAGATGTCCTTGACTTACGACCACAACTGAGCCCAACAGTTTTATTACTGAGTGAGACATTTGTTAACTCAGGTTTGCCCCGTTTTGCGACCTTTCTTGCTACAGTTGTTAAGTGAATCCCTGCAGTTGTTAAATTAGTCACACGGTTGTTAAGTGAACCCAGCTTCCGCATTGACTTTGCTTGTCAGAAGATGGCAAAAGCGGATTACATGACGCCGGGACATTGCAACCGTCATAAATACGAGTCAGTTGCCAAGTATCTGAATTTTGATCAATGGCTGTGACAGGGTTAAAAAATGGTCATGTCATTTTTGATGATTTGGAGTCATTTGATGCTGTTAAAGAGCCCGTTTAGGGGGCTTATCAGACCCTAGTTAAGGGGGCCGGGAGAGACATTTCTGTAGAAACGCAACAGATTCTTCCTCTCCCATTTTCATGGTTAAGAACTTTTGGATATTTGTTCAAGAAAAGTACCTCTGTGCCCGACGAGGCTTCCCTTGAGCGTTAGGTTGAGTATGTGAAGTTCTGGTTTTTATTTATTTTTTGCTTCAAATGTAATACAAGTATTGAAATGATTTAAAGCAAGTCTTTGCTGTCATCATTTCTCTCTCTCTCTCTCTCACACACACACACACAAACACACTAGAAAGGAGAAGCTGTAACTGCAGCTGCTGGTATTTTCTGCACCCCTTCTTCAACCATCCACTTCCCGCTGCATTTTTTTTTACAAGGGATTTTTTCCCCACCCTAAAATGCACTTTTGTTGTGGCTTCTGTAATGTGCCATCATGTGGGGCAGTTTATTTTTCGAGCAGGCTGAAGTGTGAATCCTTGGAAGAGAAGCATTGTGGTGTCCTTGTGGGCCTCTTGGACTTTCTTTTTTGAGCTCTAGCATTTGGATGCAGCATTTCCTCCCAGTGTGGCTAAGCGGCCACCAAGTGGACGAAATCCCGGGGTAGATTTCATGAGTTTAAAAACTCTGTTCCTAAGCGGCCCGTTTGTTAGGCGGGTGAAGCCTTTGGGGGTTGCGTCTTTTATAACTAGTCCTCGATTTACCACAGTTCATTTAGTGACCGTTCAAAGTTACAGGGTCGTTGGGGGAAAAAAAAGGAGTTATGATTTTTCATAATCATAATTTTTAATAATCGCCATTTTTCTCATTTACAACCGTTGCAACATCCTCATTTTGTGATCAAAATTCAGAGGCTTGACAACCGACTCATACTTATGACCGTTGCAGTGTCCCAAGTCCCTGCACGTGATCCCCTTTTGCGACCTTCTGACAAGCAATGCCAGATCCACTTAACAACCACGTTACTAACTAAAGAACTGCAGTGATTCACTGAACAACGATGGCAAAAAAAAAGTAATGGGGCAAAACTCCCTTGAAAAATGTCGCGCTTAGCAGCAGGAATTTGGGGGTCAATTGAGGTCGTAAGTCGAGGACTACCTGTATCGGGGTCTAAGAGGAAAAATAGCTTACTGTGCTTGGATGGGAGGGATAGTTTAGGTGTCACATGACCGCCCTTGCCTGGTGAGTCCATTTTCTTTTTTAAAACAATTGAATATCATAGTGATTTGAGAGAGAGTTTGTTGCCGTGTTCTGTGGCGAAAGAGAGCAGTTGCTTTGAAAGATGGAAGATTTTGGTGGCCATGTAAAGCTAAGGGAGGATGCAGGCTCTTCTGGAAATCATAACGGTAACTAAAACTACTTTAAAGGGCTGAGGATTTGACTGGCTTTTGACAGTGTTTGATAAAAGAAAGAAATATTAGGGCGAAGCAGTTGCCTGGTGTTCAGCTGAAGAAAGAAACCGCAGTGCGTTTTCCCAGAATCTCAAGGCCAAGTGCAGAGGGACAGCCGTGGGAAAAGATGTGGCTGCTTTAAAGGGCGGTTTTTGCTTCAAAGCCCCCCTTTTTTGGATATTCAGTCCAAAGCAGTGCACAGCCGTACTGAAACCTATGGAGATTTTACTTTCAAGGCGACAACATTTTCTTTTCTCTCTCCCTCCCTCCCTCCCTCCCTCCCTCTCTCTCTCTCTCTCTCTCTCTCTCTCTCTCTCTCTTCTTGTGTTATTTGATGCACAGTTGTTGGAAGAGGCCCTCGCACACGCTTGGAAGAGAATTTCTCATGATTATCTGATTTGAGTCCTTTCCCAAATACAGAATGGATACCGGCAAAAAAGCCCTGAACTCTGACGCTATTGACAGCTCCAGATGTCAAATCATTGACAGAAAGATCTCCAGGGCGGAATGCGATGGTTAGCTGACCCGCCATCCGTCTTTTTTTAACCTGGTTTGCAAGCTTGCAGAAAAGGGCCCCGTTCAAACCATAAATAGCTTTTAGAGAAGGGAAGCGGTTTTTTAAAAAATAAAATGAAAATGTGCTCTTTTTAGGGAATGGAGCCTTTGCCATTTGAATAAGACCGTCAACTTGGCTGCGGTGTTTGGACTCTTCAGATCATTAAAGCAGCCTTGTCTTTTGTGAGGTCGATACGGCTGTTTTGATGGGCGCCCAGGGCTTCGGCCCACGCAGAACCTGTTTGCTGCTGCTTTCCACCATTGTAAGAGAGAAGCGTTATTCGCCTTTAGGTACAGGTAGTCCTCGACTTACAACAATTCACTTAGTGACCATTCAAAGTTTCAACGTCCCTGGAAAACGTGACCTTTTTCACACAACCATTGCCACATCCCCGTGATCAGATGCTCAAAATTGAGGTGATTGGCCACTGACTCATAGTTGCGACCGTCTGACAAGCAAAGTCCAGGGGGAAGCCAGCTTCACTTAACAGCCGTGTGACTAATTGAACAACTGCAGCGATTCCCATAGCAACTGTGGAAGAAAGGTCGTAAAACGGGGCAAAACTCACTTAACGACACAAATGTTGGGCTCGGTTGTGGTCGTAAGTCGAGGACTACCTGCAAAAGGCTTTGAAGATGTTTCCTATCACAGAAAGGCTAAACTATTCGAGGTAACATCTGACAAGGAAAGATTTGAGTTGATGAAATTATGCAAAAATGTGGATGTAGACATATCTCCCCATCTTACAAATTATTAAAATGCAAGAATATGCGGTCGATAGATAGTTGATTCAGTTTGGACCAAGGAAAACTCATTTGTCGTGCTTTGCATAAGTAACTTAAAGGACTCACCATTACCAGATACAGAGATTGATATTTAAGAAAATGAGAGAAATTCTTGGCAGTGGGGCCTAATTAATTGCTCTCCTCCAAATCCCAAGTCGTGTCCCAAATAGATTGCAATCTAATTTGCCACATTTTATCTGACTTCTGTTTAGTAAATCAAACCAATAAATACAAAAAAAATTGCTATCTTAATTTCCTGCGCTGTATAAATTTCTCAGAAACACCTTTCCATCATCCGGAACTATTTGAACTGAAATTCTGAACGAGCAAAAAGCACGCTTTAATACAGCTAAAGTACTTTAAAAAAAAAAAGCATCACTTGGAAATTATTATTAAACCGCTTGTAAACACTTTAAAACCCAGGCAATTCATTACATTTCTTCATGGGGAAATAAATACTTTTAAACCTTTTAACTGTGGCGTGCCCAAAGAGCTGCTTGTGTTTAAAAAAAAAAACCTGAGATACTTAATAGATAATGCTAATGGTTTTAAAACGTTAATTACAATTTGAAAATTCCCAGGGCGGTGGATAGTGTGACTGATTCCTTTGAGAAATGGAGTCCTTTCGGTAGACAAAGCTGAAGATTTCTCTGGCATCTATTCTATGTGATTGTATACAGAGAATGTATGAATGACCTTGAGAAAGAGAAGAGAGAGGCTGCCTGGGAAACAGATAGATAAAGGAGGCAGGTGCCCAGAGTCTGCTCAATGGTCAGAAAAAGACACTTAGGGGAGACCCACCCTAATGGATCGATAAGGTTGGTCCCTTCAGACTTGGAAGATTCGGATCAGGTTGCCTTCCAATAAAGTCAAATTGTCTTAGTAGTTTTTTATTTTATTTTATTCCTGACTGGTTTGCTAGGAGGGCAGACACCAGGTGCCTACCTGTTCCAGAAGTTTTTCCAAGGGGATTTTTTTTTGGGGGGGGGGAAAGATTCTTTGATTGGCTTAGGACTTGACTTGTACCATAATGCCAGTGGGATTGTCCAACATTGTTTAAGGTTGCAGCCTGCGCTCTCAAGTGCTCAAAGCCAAAATATTAATGATGGGTGCTCCCCAACTGAACAGCAGTCCATTTAGTGACTGTTCGAAGTTACATGGCCACTGGAAAAAGCCACTTGGGACCGTTTTTCACAGTTAACGACCGCTGTGGCCACATGACCCAAATTCAGATGCTTGGCAACTGGTTCATGTTTATGACACTTGCAATGTCCCGAGGTCATGTGATCCTCTTTTGTGACGTTCTGACAGGTGGCAGCAGCCGGCTGAGGCTTCTGAAGGACCCAGGCCCCTGCTGAAGCCCCCCTTTATGCTGGCAGTGCCACCAAGGTATGCCCCTGTGTAGTAGGGCAGCCAAAAGGGCAGAGCTATGGAGGAGATGGGCAAATGGGGGCAGTTGAAGGGGAGGCATGGGGCTGGCAGGAATTGCTTGGAACCTGGGCTGATGAACCTGGTGTGATTCAGTTAACAATAGTAACGTGGGCTGCCACTAAGCGATGCGATCATGTGGCGTCACTCTATACAACTGCATTAGGTAGTGGCTGGGAATTTTGCTCCCAGATATTAGGAGCCCTGGTGGTTAGAATGCAGCATTGCAGGCTAACTCTGCCCACTGCCAGGCATTCGATCTTGACCGGCTCAAGGGTTGACTCAGCCTTCCGTCCTTGTGAGGTCGGTAAATGGACCCAGATTGGTTTTTTTGGGGGGGGGGGCAAAGGCTGACTCTACATCACTTAGAGAGTGGCGTAAAGCATTATAAAGCAGTATATAAGTCTTCACTGCTATTGCTATTATTAACTGAGGAATACCGGTAGAAAGTTTTGTGGTATAGGTAGTCCTCGGCTTATAACCACAATCGAGAGTTCAGAATTCCTGCTGCTAAGCAAGATGGTTACTAAGTGAGTTTTGCCCCATGTTACGACCTTTTTCTAGTCACGGTTGTTAAGTGAATCACTGCAGTTGTTGACCGGTCAAGTGAGCCCTATGGACTTTGTTTCTCAGAAGGTCGCAAAGGGGGATCACCTGACCCCGGGATGCAGCGACCGTCATACACATGAACCGGTCGTTAAGCGTCCGAATTTTGATCACATGTTGCAGTGGTCATAAGTGTGAAAAAACAGTCCTTTCCCCCCCAGCACAGTTGTAACTTCAAACGGTCACTAAACGAACGGTTGGTTATAAGTCAAGAGCTACCTATACTGTTGGGTGCTGCTTCTTACCGAGTAATTTCCTGTGTGATGATGATGATGAAGGAAGAGGGAGATTTATCAGAGCTTGGTAGAATTAAGCAAAAGTGGCTCAGTTCTCCAGCGCCTCCTTTGAAGCCCCTGTTGATGAAATCCCCATGAAAGAAGAAAGGATGTTCATATCTAGACTGTGGTCTTTAGCTTTTCACTAAAGGGGTATAAATTTCTGCTCTCTATTTCTTTTCTCTAATGCTTTTGCTTGCCCCTCCCTCCCTCCCTCCCTCCCTCCCTCCCTTCTTCCATCCTTCCTTCACCTCCCTCCACCCTTCCTTCCTTCCTCCTTTCCTTTCCTTCCTTCCCCTTGGTGCTTTCTGAGCTTGATGGTTTTCTTGCAGACGTTTCATTACCCAACTAGGTAACATCATCAGTCATCCACCCATCCATCCTCCTTTCTTCTTTCCTCCCCTCCCCTCTTTTGTCTGTCTCTCTTCCTTCCTTCCATTCCTTCCTTCCTCCCCCTCTTTCCTTCCTTCCTTCGCTTCACTTTCTTTCCTTCCATCCTTCCTCCCCCTCTTTCCTTCCTTCCTCCCCCTCTTTCCTTCCATCCTTTCTTCCTTCCCTCCCATCACCTTCTTTCCTTCCTTCCATCCATCCATCCTCCCCCTTTTTCCTTCCTCCCCCCCTTCCTTCCTTCCTTCCTTCCTTCCTTCCTTCCTTCCTTCCTTCCTTCCTACCTACCTACCTACCTACCTACCTACCTACCTACCTACCTACCTGAAAACCCTTGCAGAATTTTGAACTAGGCAGTCTTTTTTTTTAAAAAAAAAAACCCTCTTCCCAATCCAAAGAGCAGAATTATAGTCTCGATAGTCAAGCCGAGTGGGCGCCTGGGTGGGAAACGTTTGCGAAGCTGGGAATAATTCGTGTCAGGCCTTCGCGTTGTGGGTGCGGCTCATCCGTCAGGCTCCTTTTCTATCTGGAAGTGGGCTGGTTGTTGTCAGGGTTGAATCACGAATCACACCTGAGTGTTGATGGGGAAGAACCGGTTTACCTGCGCGGCTTAATCATCACGGGCCCTGTTGATATTTACACGTATTTAATTTTTGGATGTTTTCCATTGTATGTTCATGTGTTTTTTTTTTAAAAAAATGTTTTTAGTTTAAATTGTTTTAATTGCTTCCAAATTTTAGACATGAGAGTCACTTGTTTGAGTGGAATGGTCGTAGCAATAGAATATGGGTAATCCTCTACTTACAACCATTTGTTTAATGGCCATTCGTAGTTACAACGGCACTGAGGAAAGTGACTTTTTCATACTTAACAACCGTTGTGTCGTTCCATTGGTCACCTGATCAAAATCAACTCATCTTTATGTTGGTCTCAGGGTTAAGTTATATCCCCTTTTACAACCTTCCGTCAAGCAAAGGTGATAGAGGAAACAGATTCACTTAACGACTGTGTGACTAACTTAACAACGGCAGCGATTCACTTAACAACCGTGGCAAGAAAGATCGTAAAATGGGGACAAGACTCACTTCACAACTGTCCCGCTTTGCAACAGAAATTTTGGGCTCGATTTGCGATTTGCCTTACAGGAGATATTTAGCATTTTACAGGTTTATCCCCTGAGATGGGTAAAACCAGGGAAGGAAGCAGTGCCTTCAATCCCAAAACCTCTGCTCCAAAGTTTGCACTCGACAAATGCAACACACTAGGACAAAGAATAATAATAATAAAATAAATGCAACTCTACAACCCGAGGAGGGGAATAATTGTAGTTCTTTATGGCTCTTCCCTGCCTCTTTGCCCAGTGCGTTACAGCACACCTTATTCCTCTCCCGCATCCGATGATGGCCCTGGAAATAAAGTTAAGCACCCCAAATATAAATCCAGAACATCCTGTAATACAGACGAGAGATAAAGGACTTTTGCAGGCTCTGCGAGATCGTTAAAGCCCAAAGTTCTAAGAGTATTGATGAATCCAAAGAGCCTCTGGAGAAGGGAAATTGTTGGATATTGATGGGGCTGTTAGGATGGGGGATAAGAGCTGCTGGGGGGGGGGGAGGGTTGGTTGCAAGGGGGTAAAAGACATGACACAACAGGAGCTGCAATAATGGGGAGTCTAGGTACAGGCGGTCCTTGACCTACGACCACAGCTGAGCCCCAAATTTCCACTGATGAGCAACACCGTTGTTAAGGGAGTCCTCTGCCACATTTTACGACCTTTCTCACCACGGTCGTTAAGTTAGCAACACGGTTCTGAAGTGAATCCCGCTGCCCCGTTGACTGGCTTATCAAAAGGTCAGATTAACGAGAGTCAGAAGGGTCCTTGTAGATCATCTAGTCCAACCCCCCCCCCCCCCCCCCCCCCAAAGTAGGAGACCCTACCTACACCATTTCTGATGGTTGCCAGTCCAGTCTTGTCTCAAAAGCTTCCAGGTCGCAAAAGGAACTCACATAATTTTGGGATCACTGCAACCGTCATAAAGACATGCCAGTTGCCAAGCCTCCAAATTTCGATCACATGACCATGGGGATGCGGTAATGTAAGTGGAAGTATTACTTGTAAGTCACTTTTTCCAGTGCCGTTGTAACAGCGAATGGTCACTAAATAAAGGTAATGGTTCCCCTCGCACATGCGTACTAGTCATTCCCAACTCTAGGGGGCGCTGCTCATCTCCGTTTCAAAGCCGAAGAGCCAGTGCTGTCCGAAGATGTCTCTGTGGTCATGTGGCCAGCGTGACTCAATGCTGAAGACGCATGGAACGCTGTTCCCTTCCCACCAAAGGTGGTCCCTATTTTTCCACTTGCATTTTTTACCTGCTTTCGAACTGCTAGGTTGGCAGAAGCTGGGACAAGTCATGGGAGCTCACTCCGTTATGCAGCACTAGGGATTCAAACTTCCAAACTGCCGATCTTTCTGATCGACAAGCTCAGTCTCTTAGCCACTGAGCCACCGCGTCCCTTATGGTCACGAAATAAATGGTTGTAATTCAAAGACTACCTCTATTCTTTTTTCTCCCATGGACTTCTGGTTTGGCTTTTGCAGGACCCCTTGACGTGGGACCACAATTGACCCCAAGATGTCTCCTGCTAAGCAGGACGATTGTGAAATGAAGTTTGCTTTCCGTTTTACGACTTTCCTTGCCGCGGTTGTTAAGGGAATCACTGCCATTGATAGTCACTGGGACCCGGTCTTCAAGAAGAGATTTCATGACCATTCAGAGTCCAGAATGCTCCAGGGCCTCCTGCTTGAGCAGGGGGTTGGACTAGAAGACCTCCAAGATCCTTTTCGTCTCTATTCTGATGGATGGAAATGGTCTAGGATCTCCTGCTTGAGCAGGGGGTTGGACTAGAAGACCGCCAAGGTCCCTTCCCGCGCTATGACTGTGTTCCAGTTGTGTAGAGGCCCCCCAAGGTAGAGTGCAGAGGTGACCGTGTCTTGAGTGCATAACCGTTGTCCGGTTTGCCCTTAGGCGATCAGGCGATGTTATTTTTTTCCAATTTGTACAACTTCAGGGGTCTGGACTCTGCTTGGGCTTGCGTGATGACTAACATGTGCCTTAATTGATGTTTCTCATGTTCTGAAAAGCACAGGATAAGTTTTACAGGTTTAGAAGCCCCTCGAGGGAGGAAAAAAAACACACACATATATTTGAGATAGTGTGTACCGAGCTTGATAGAAGCGACTGTGGCTTTTTTGTCATTACTTCTCACCTACAGTTTCTAAAACGCCTTTAAGAAGAAGAAGAAAAAATTGTTCCTGTGCTATGTGTTTTTATATCTCAGCTGGGCAGCTCATTCCTTTTATGTTTACTCTTACAGAGTGAGAATAATATTCCTGCCTTAACGCCAAAAGGTCTCTGCATCCACACAGCCCGCTCATTTTCTACCGGTTAAGGATGAGAGGTTTTTTTTTTTTAATTTTTTTTTCCTTGGAAAGTGTGTTTTAGAAATATGGGACAATAGGTTGCGCCGTTTAATCTGATAGGGACAGATGAAAGCTGCCCTTGCCCAGCGCGGGAAACCCATGAACAGCAGCCAACCTTTGACGGAAAGATCATTTGTTGACTTCAAACAGTACCGTCGAGTCCTGGAGCAAGCAGACCTCCACCACCACCCCTTGACGGAACCCACGTTGTCTTTGACACCCCCGGAATTGTCCCGCTACGGCTCAGTCCTCGACTTAGCAACCGTTCGTTTAGTGCCCGCTCCGACGGCACTGAAAAACCCAGCTTGCAGCCGGTTCGTTTGCACTTCTAGCAAAAGGACCCCACACGATCACAAATTGGTTGCTCCATCAATCCATCAGAATAGAGCTGGAAGGGACCTTGGAGGTCTTCTAGTCCAACCCCCTGCTCAAGCAGGAGACCCTAGATCAGTTCCGATAAATAGCTGTCCGGTCTCCACATCCAACGTGTCTTTAAAATGTGTTTGGGGCCACTTGGGAAGGTCCTGAGATCGCTTGGTCTCCACGACCTTCCCAGCTGGATCCTGGCAAGCAAGTTTATTTGAGAAAGGCCACGCGATCCGCTTAACAACCGTGGCAAAACTGGACACGACTCATTTAACAGTCGCTTTGCTTAACAGAAATTCTGATCTCAGTTGTAAGTCGTAAAACTCCCTGGAATTGTCCAAAACTCGGGCACACCCCAGCATATCCAGATCAAAGCTCTCTACAGGTTAATCCTCGACTTACGACTGCAGTTGAGCCCAAAATTTCTGTTGCTGAGTGAGGCAGTTGTTAAGTCAATTTTGCCTCCTTTTATGGCCTTTCCTGCCAGGGTTGTTAAGTGAGTCACTGCAGTTGCTATGTTGGTAACCCGGTTGTTAAGTGAAATTGGCTTCCCCCCCTTGATTTTGCTCGTCAGGAGGTCGCAAAAGGGGACCACGTGACCTTGGGGCGCAGCAACGGTCATAAGTATGAACCAGTGGCCAAGCGTCTGAATTTTGATCACGTGACCATGGGGAGGTCACAAAGGTTGTAAGTGTGAAAAACGGCCACAAGTCCCTTATTTTCAGCGCCATTGTAACTCTGATCGGTCCCTAAACGAACCGTTGTAAGTCGGGGACCGACTGTCTGCACTTCAGCTTGTTGTAAGTAAATTCTCCATTTCTCCATGGATGTTTCCAGGCTTTGTTTCCCTGACTGACTGGCGTCTGTTCAAAGCCCATCTTAAAAAATTAGTTTTATTCAGGGGTCAGTAGATTTAAAACGCCCGCAATCTTTCCGTCTGCGCAGACTTTCCAGGTGGAAAGTTTCAAAGGTGGAACGGTTCTTTGCTCGAAGGTGTTCTGAGTCTTGGCCCAGATTTAAGGAAGCAAAAAAATGAAACAAAAATAAAATCAGCTTTTTTTCCTCCAGCGAAAACTCTTAAATGGAGATCCTTATTTGATCCCTCCGTACCGAAGTTCACATTTCTGGAGTATTTATTGCTCTGATGTAGCTGATCTTAGCACAGTGCGGTGTAAAAATGCTTTTATTCTTTTAAGAGAGGAGTGGAACAAAACTGGAAACCCCTTAACAGACTCTCTGCATGGAACAGGGGAAGGGAAAAAATGATTTATGGTTTTGATGATTAAGCAGGATGGATGGGTGCCTGTGGAAAGGAAGAAAGAACGGTTTAGACCACCGAGTGAGAGGAAAATCCATGATTGTCGTAAAGAAGAATGCCAACTCACTGTGCAGGCAGTCGCAACGGAGCCCAAGATTTCTGTTGCTGAAACGAGACAGTTGTTGAGTGGGTTTTGCCCCGTTTTTACGAGCTTTCTCGACGTTAAGTGTGACGCGGCATGGCTGTGAAGTGAGTCCGGCATCTCCCCCGTTGACTTGGCTTGTCAGAAGGTCGCAAAAGGGGATCACTCTGCGGCGGTCATAAATGTGGGTCAGCTGCTTCTACGTTTTGACTAGGGAAGGGGTCGGCAAACTTAAACACTCAAAGAGCCATTTGGACCTGTTTCCCACAGAAAAGAAAACGCAGGGCGCCACACAGGTCCTAACCGGAAGCCCCCCGTTCAATTCTGGAGCTGACCAGAAGTCTGGTTCCCCCCCTCCTCCACCATAGAGTCTACTCCTAGAGCGGCATCCTTTTTCCTCCACCTGTCCTAACCGAAAGCCCTATCAATTGTGGAGACAACTGGAAAACCCTCCCCTCGCCATAGAGTCTTCTCCTGGTGCACTCTGCTTCTCTCCACCCCCACCCCCTCCATCCCCACCGGAAGCTCCTCTCAAAATTGTGGTGCTGACCGGTGACGGAGCCTCAGCAGAGGGAGGAAAGAGCCACATGGGGCTCCAGAGCCGCAGTTTGCTGACCCCTGGACCAGGGGAACAGTGCAGCGGTTGTAAGTGTGCAAAAACGGCCCTAAGTGCTGTTGTAACTTTGAATGTTCTGTTGTAAGCCGGGGACTCCCCTTTTTTCTGTTTATTTTATTCTTCTTGCATTTTGAGCCTTCTTTTTTAGCTTTTCTTTATCTTGTGTTCTCCCCCCCCCCCCCCCCCAATCTCCTTTTTTTAAAGAAACTTTTCATAAAAATAATTTGGGAGGGAAATAAAAATATGTAAGGAAAAAAATCACCGTGGATGGGGGCTGCAGCCAAGAAATGAAAAGAGGCTTCCTCCTGGGTAGGAAAGCTGTGGCAAATCTAGGCAGCATCCTAAAAAGCAGAGACATCCCCCTGCCAACCGAAGGGCGTCTAGTCAAGGTTTTCCCAGTGGCCATGGATGGCTGTGAAGGTTGGACCACAAGGAAGGCTGAGCGCCAAAGAATGGAGACCTTTGAAGGATGGTGCTGGAGAAGAAGACTCCTGCATTGAGTCCCTTGGAGTGCAAGGCCATCCAACCGGTCAGTCCTAGAGGAGATCCACCCTGACTGCTCTTTAGAAGGCCAGATCCTGAAGAGGAAACTCAAAGACTTTGGCCACCTGATGAGAAGGAAGAAGGACTCCCTGGAGAAGAGCCTCATGCTGGGAACGATGGAGGGCAAGAGAAGAAGAAGAAGGGGATGGCAGAGAAGGAGGTGGCTGGATGGAGTCACCAAAGCAGTCGGCCTGAGCTTCAGTGGACTCCAGAGGATGGGAGAGGACAGGAAGGCCTGGAGGAACGTCGTCCATGGGGTCGCGATGGGTTGGATACGTCTTCGCAACTAACCACAACAAGGAAAAAAAAAGTCACCGTCAAGCGAAAATTGCGACAGAATCGGAGCTATCGTTTTTTATCTTCCTGGCCAAACAAATGCGGCCCACTTAAATAGGCATTTCCTGCAGAGTTTATTAATCAGCCCGTCTCTTGGGTTGAAATGTGATATTTTCTAACACGCTTCATCCCCAGCTGGTGTGAAGCTGCTATTGAGAGAGAAATAAACTGTTTGGTCGCTTGTAGAGGGCACGCATGGCTTCCCTTCCCTTTCAGCAAGGGAGACAGAGAAAGAGAGAGAGAGAAGAACACACGGGCCTTTCTCCTTGCTGTTTATAAAGAAAGAAAGAAAAAAAAGGGGGGGGAAACCCCAGAATTAAAGTTACAATTATGTCATTAACTCGCTGCTACTCTGGATTAAAATAGGATGCTCTAACCAGGCCTGAGCTCGGCGGTGGTGATGGGACTTTAACATCAGGTTTATAGTGGGCCATTTTCGCTATTAAAAATTCATTGTTTTGTAAAAATTAATGGATGTCGGTTGGGCAGTTTCAGAGTTGGTTATCTGTGGGAACTATGCGTTAAAGGTCCCGTCCCCCCTCCAGCAAATGTATACAGGAGTGATAAATAGGAACAACTTCTAAACCTAAAATACCTGTATGTCTTCGACCATAGGTAAAGATAAAGGTTCCCCTTGCACATACAGTATGTGCTAAGTCATTCCCGACTCTAGGGGGCGGTGCTCACCTCCGTTTCAGAGCCGAAGAGCCAGCGCTGTCCGAAGACGTTTCCGTGGTCATGTGGCCGGCATGACTCAATGCTGAAGGCGCACGGAACGCTCTTCCCTTCCCACCAAAGGTGGTCCCTATTTTCCCACTTGCATTTTTTACCTGCTTTCGAACTGCTAGGTTGGCAGAAGCTGGGATGAATCACTGGAGCTCACCCTGTTACGCGGCGCTGGGGATTCGAACCGCCCAACTGCTGACCTTCCTGATCGACAAGCTCAAGGTCTTAGCCACTGAGCCACTGTGTGACATTTAGGGCCACCATAACTGGCCTCTAAATGACTGTGTAGATTCTCCGTCATCCACGTCACGGTTGTCCCAAAGGTGGTTTGTTCAAGAGGGTAGCTGGACTTCCTGTTTTTTCTTTGAAGACATTTCATTTCTCACCCAAGAAGCTTCTTCAGTTCTGAACTGGATGGTGAGGGAGGTCAGAGCTGAAGAAGCTTCTTGGGTGGGAAGTGAAACGTCTTCAAAGAAAAACCAGGAAGTCCAGCTGCCTCTTGAAAAAAAGCACTTTTGGGACAACTGACCTCAACGTTTCTGTTTTTTCCTAAGCAAGACAGTGGTTAAGTGAGTTTTTGCCCCATCTTACGACCTGTCTTGCCACCGTTGCTAAGTGAATCACTGTTGTTGTTAAGTGAGAATGTGGTCGTTAAGTGAATCTGGCTTCGTCGTTGAGTCTGCTTGTCGGAAGCTGATCTCGTGACCCCCGAACATTGCGGCCGTCATAAATATGAATCGGCCGCCAAGCATCTGAATTAACCATAAATCACTTTGTCCACCACCGTTGTAACTTCAGTCACTAAATGAGTCAGTTGTGGACTATGCACATTAAAAAAAAAAATCAAATCATCTAATTGGCTGCAAGCCAAATTAAAAAACAAAGTGCTTACTCCTCCATCCGCCTGCAGATCAAAGCAAAATTAAGAGTAACGGAATCCTATTGTGCTCTTTATTGATTTTTCTCCTTCGTTTGATATTTCAATTCAGCTGCTGTTTTAAAAAAAAATGCAGGAAGCAGAAAAATATGACGTTTGTTGCAAGGGTTTTTTAAAAAAACTAATTTAATTTTGCTTCCCAAGTGAAATCTGCTAAATCCAATCCACATTGTGGTGGGTTTTCAGTTGATCCTTATCAGGATATATTACTAGCAGCGGATTCGGGTTCTGAGTTCGGGTTTTGAGTTCAATCAACTCAAAAGTTTGAAGCTAAGCATTTTTTTATTTTTAAATCCTGTCTTCCTCTTTACAAACCTCCCATTTCTCAGCTCTAGGCATCCTCCTCTCGCATGGCAGAAACGGGAGCAGTTGTGATGGGGTTAAGCCGTATTGGGTTTACATTCCCTGCGCTTTGTGCCTGCTACAAGGGATCTACCCCTGTAACGTTGTAAGACGATTGGAATCTGATCTCTGATGGGAAACCTTGCGCGAAAGACAGACCTACGAGGAAAAGTCTTTTTCACAATAGTCAAAAGTAATCTGGTTTCGCTTTGTGACCTGGCTGGTCCCAAACCAGAGCTGAGGGGGAATGGCAATTGTGCCTCTGTACTCATTCTGCAGGAAATCCTCGACTTAACGACCACAATTGAGTCCAAATGTTCTGTTGTTAAAGCGGGACGTTGAGTTTTGTCCCATTTTACGACTTGTTAAGCGAATCCCTGCAGCTGTTAAGCGAGTAACCTGGTTGTTAAATGAATCCGGCTTCCCCCATTGACTTTGCTCATCAGAAGTCGCAAAAGGGGATCACGTAACCCCAGGATGCTGCAACCGTCATAAATACAAGACAGTGGCCAAGCTGATTTCAATCACGTGACCGGGGAGATGCGGCAACCGTCATAAGTGTAAAAAACGGCCCTGCCACTTTTTTTTAGTGCCATTGTAACTTCAAATGGTCACTAAGCAAACTGTTGTAAGTTGAGGACTAGCTGTACTTGTACATACCCAAAGAGTTAGCAGTTTGGAGTTAGTACTTTGTGCAAAAAGACGAAAATCTTCTGCGTAGTGAAATTCTAAGATCGGTAACTCAAATAAATGGGCATCCTTTTATTCCTAACAATTTTGTTGCAACTCAATTCTCTAAAATTTGCTTTTGGGGATGAGGTTTTCCTGTCCTTTCCCATCAGCGAAAAGCTGTAAAGTTGGAAACTTCCCTCTTTTATTTTATTTATTTACATTTCTTGAGTCCATAAACCGAGGCTGCCCTTTGACTTCACATGGGGTGACGATGCCAGAAATGGTAGAAGGCGTGTGGCTATGGATTTGACCTTTGGAGTCAGTGGGTGGGTTGGGAAGATACCAAAAAGGGGTCTGATGCTTGTTTCTCAACACAAATGTATATTTTCCCCCCTTTTCCAGATGATCATGGGAACAGCAACGGAAGTCATGTAAAAATCTTTTTACCGAAAAAGCTCCTTGAATGTCTACCAAAATGTTCCAGTTTACCAAAAGAGAGACACCGTTGGAACACAAATGAGGTAGCTAAGAGAAAACCTTTTTGTTTTGTCATTTCACTGGCTGGTGTGTTGAAACTGTACACTTAACTGGAGTCAAAAATCACAATCAGAAATGTTCAGTCGCCCTCCGTTGCTGCTGATTTTGCCAATTTGGTTCCTTAGATGACAGGAAAATGATTTACTGTGAATTTTGAGAGAGGCAGAACGTAGCGTCTCTTTCCTTACGTTGGTTGGTATACCTAGCATTTTATTTCTTTCGCAGGTGCAGCTAAAATCTGTACAGTGAATGTTTGTACGTGTCAGAAATGAGTGAAAAAAGTAGCTTTGGTGCAGCCTTACCTCAAGTGTCAATTTGAAAAGGACCTGAATGTGCCCAAACCTCCAAAAATCATGGTCATTCCTGTCCCTAATGCTTAATAATCTTTTATTTAGAAATGTTTTTAATAACACATCTCTAAGTATGAAGATGGTCTTCCCAATCTAAGTGTCTTTGGTCTAGACCAGCGGTCAGCAGCTGGTGGTTCATGGACCACTGGTGGTCCGGAGAAAATGTTGATGGTCTGCAGAAAAATTATTTGCATTTTTTATATTGCACTAAATCAGGGGTCCTTAAACTACGGCCCCTGGGCTGGATACGTGCAACGAAGGCTTGCGTTGCTGCAGGGAGTCTCCCCTGGTCTTTTTGTGTGGGTTGGAGTGGGGCAGAAATTCCAACTCCTGGTGGGGGGCTTTGGGCGAAGGCTGGAGGAAGGTGTCGCTGGTGGCGAAGAACTGGAGGCCCTCGAGATTGCATTATGGCCTAGAACCGGCTGACCATTTCAGCCTGCTGAGTCCGTGGGATTTTAAATTATGAATTTAGGGGTCCCTGAGGTCCGAAAGGTTGGTGACCCCAGTTTAGACAGCTTTCCTTAAATCTCAGTCACTGTGACTCACCTAAACAAGGAGGCGAAAACTTTGCCAATAAATGCATGATCTTTAGCAGGTATCTTATTTTAAAAAGTAAGCTTCCTGTGTGAGGAATGAATATATACATATATTTGGGGGGGGGGTTGCATCAGGAAATATTTGTCGGGCACGGAGTGAATGAAAGAGGATGCATTAACAAACGTGAGCACAACTGGTTTCCTTGAATTTGTGCCCTGTGTATTCATTTTTATTCAATTTTTTTTGAGAAGTAGCTTTGGGAAACGATTGTAGTTAGACCTCCTGCTGGCTGACTTTGTCTTTCTCGACAGACTTTCCAGGAGCGATCTTAGATTTCCTAAGAATCCGTTATTTTTGAAAGGTCATAAACTGATGTGACTAAGCGCCTCCTTGCCGAAGACCAAAATCCTCCATCAATCTGTTGGCAAAACGTGCTTGATTGTGTTCGGTTGTTCGCAACGAAAAACGAGAGAGGGGCTGCATGCTCCGTTGAATTCAGTGGAAGCCCACGTAGTGGTGGTTGAAGGCAAAGCTTGTCTTGGCAAGAATTGGATCCATCCACTGATGTTTATAGCAACAACTACGTCCCGAGAGGTGGGGGGAAATAAATTGCAAGTTGTATTAAACCTTTTCACCGTTTTTAAGGTCGTGGCAGGAGATTAAGGGGAAGATTTCAAAAATGGTACAGGCATATCTGGCTCTCTGGATTCGGTTTGGTCCACATCCCTAGGAAAGGGGAACGGTGGCGCTGTGGTGTCACCAGGAACAATTCTCGTGTAATAATGCGCCGTGATTCCCGCTCTGGGAGAGAGATGCTCAGGAGCCTTCCATAAACCTGGGTTCAATGAACAGCAGCTCCTCCAAGGAATAGTAACACAACGCATCTTGATTTTGCTTTTGTCACTTTGTGTACAGGGTTTCCCCAAAAACAAGGCAGGGTCTTATTTTCTTTTGACCCCCCCCCCCCAAATAAGGCTTGGCCTTATTTTGGGGGAGGTCATTATTTTTGAGGTGTAGGAGGCGGCGAGCGTGGACACCTCATAGCTGCTGCTGTGTTGCAATATTTTCGGGGAGGGCTTATATTAACGCATGCGCTCAAAAACCCGATTGGACTTATTATCCGGGGAGGGCTTATTTTGAGGGGAACAGGATAATTGTGGGCAGGGTCCCTTGTTTTGAATCCTGGAACATAGGCCGAGTTTTATTCATTCTGAGCCTTGTGGAGACATCGATCCATCTCCAAAGTGGGCAGAAGCTCCTGTAGCAGGATGTGTCTGGGATCAGGATCATTTTCGTTCATTTCACCTGTTGCCATTCAGAGGGGCACGGGGTTTGTAGCTTCCTCGGGAGAAAAAACGTAACCCAGGAGTTGGCAATTAGTGCAAAATGGAGAAGGCCACCCAGGCCCTTGAAGGACGTAAGCCGACTCAGTCACAGAGCACCTATTTTTGCAAGCTGTACGCTGATTTTTCTCATAGATTTTGCTGATCGTTGTACTGGTTTCCATGTTCTGTGCAGGATTCTGGCTTTGGAATATTATAATAATTATAATTATATTTGACCTATACAGGATAAAGGCTCAGGATACCCAATCCCTTAAGTTGACCAACGGCCAGCTCTTTCTGACATACGACCCCATCTCCAATAATACCAGCCTCCCCCCTCCCCCCCACTTTAATCCCATTTGGGAACGTGGTTAAAACATGGCTTTTTTGGCAGACCTCTGTAGGCCCCTGTCTTCTTCCCTTCCCATCTAATCAGCAAAGGGCCACTTGAAACCTACGGGTGTTTTATGAGAAGTCCTGGGATTGTTGATAGTTTTATTAGTTTTGCTGATTTGATCGTGAACCACCTAGAGATATGTATAATTGTGGCGACACAGAAAATACCGTCCATAAACGAAGATCACGATTGGCTGAGGCGACTTTCTTTTAAATGGCTGGTGGAAATGCATAACTGATTGAAATGGAACTTCTTTTAAGTCAGGTGTGGTTCAAAATACCGCAAGCTCTGCCCTGCCTGGCTTCAAAACCGACCGACCTGGTCCTACTGAAATCAACACACAGTCATCTTCGTAGCCGGCCCGGCAAATTGGTGCCTTTCCATTTGGCACCATGTTCCTGGCGATTAAAAAAAAAAGAGAGAGAGAGAGAGAAACGTTAAGTGCCAAAGGGAAACCACTTGGATTTGATCTGGCCGTTATCGCTTTGATTTTGCAAACCTGCAAAATTATGCCGACGAAACGGCTCTCCTGGAGGAGCTGAGCGGTTGGAGGTTCCCGAAATACTTTTCAACGGCGGCGTTTCTTTCCGTCTTCCCAGGTGTTCCTAAATTGACAGGAATGGAGATTACCCAGGTTTAATCACAGGCACGCCCGTCTGTTGCAAAGTTGAGAGCCAGATAACAGGATGTACTACTACGGGGACCTCTCATCTTCCCAAAGCATCAAAGGCCCCCAGACTTTGAGAGGTGTGTAAGAGCAGCTAGTTACGCACCTCTTGAGCTCAGTAGTACGAGCAACACCTCCTGCTAGGCTCCCTTTGTTCACGTTGGAACGCGCGCGCTGATTTGTACTGCAGATAAAGCAGACTTTCTGCCGTTTATTTACACACACTGTAGGTAGATAAGTAGGTGGAGAGAGAAAGAGAGTTAGATTAGATAGATAGATGGAGGGATGGAGGGATGGAGGGATAGAGAGAGACAGATACATGTATTATGTGTGTATGTGTGTACAATGCATTCAGAAAGTATTCAGACCCCCTTCACTGTGGTCAATTTTGCTAGAGGGGTCTGAATACTGATGCCAATGTGATATTTCAGTTTTTTCTCTTTTTCATAAATTTGCAAACGTTTTTTAAACTTCTGTTTTCACTTTGTCGTTACGGAGTCACTGAGTGTAGATTAATGAGGGGGAAAAAAAGGAAATCCAACAACTCTAGAATCAGGCTGCACCATAACAAAATTGACAAAATTGACAGGGGTCTGAATACTTCCTGAATGCCCTCTGTGTGTATTCCTCGACTTATAGCCATTTGTTTAGTGACCGTTCAAAGTTACGACAACACTGGTCACATGGTCAAATTTCAGGTGCTTGGCAACAGACTCGTAGTTACGACCGTCGCAGTGCCTCCGAGTCACCTCCTGACAGGCAAAGTCAATTGGGGAACTTAACAACTGCATTACTAACTTAATAACCGCAGTTAATAACGGCGGCGAGAGCGGTCATAATATGGGACGAAACTCACTTCGCCACTGTCTCCTTAGCGACAGAAATTTTGGCCTCAATTGTGGTCGTAAGTCGAGGGGCTACCTGTATCCCCCCCCCTCTTAAATATTCTAAACAGTTCTGTTTCCCTTGCCCGCTTTGTCCCCCTGCATCCAAAGTGCCTGGAATCCGGGTCCCTGGGTGAAGTTTGGATTGGCAATCCACCCTGATCCCCACAGGGCCTTTCATGGGTCTGGCATGCCACGCCAGCTGGCCTCTAAGTGCCACCTGACTCTCCGGTGACACCGTTCTGCCTTATAAGCAGTAGCTGCGTAACAGGCCGAGCTGCTGCGGTGCTGGTGATGGAAAGGCCCAGAGGAAGTCAGCAGAAAAATACTGTAGCGGCAGCAAGAATCTCAATTAAGAGCTACTATTTGCCCTTTCTGGTATGGGCCAGCTCTTGTCAGATGGCCTGCCAGCGTAATTTTATCTGTGGCAACCCCCTCGGTGGAAGGGAGGTGGGGAAGCGGGTGACTTTGTCTAAATTAGCCTGGCCGTGTAATCTTTGTCCTCACGTCCTGTTTACGTCCGTCTGCTCCCTAATGAGCAAAAAAAATAAAGTAAAAAATAATAATAATAAAAACGAGCAGAGAAGCACCACATCATTCTTGTTCGATCAAATATAATAAGGCTATTTTACTGAAATCGCGAGGGGGTGGTGGGGGAAATGCCCTTGTTGTGTCCCACTGGTTTTGTGGAATATAAATCCCACGTGTGGCGTACTTAGCGGTCCAGCTGGGTGGGTTTTACGGATCTAAACCCACCAGGTTGAAAGTTGAAATAATTTCTTCTTCGATCCAGTCTTTTGAAGTTTGCTTTACAAAATAAAAATCCCTGTGCTGACTTTTTTTTTAATAGTTCAAACTTTTTCAAAGCACAGGATTGCATTCCAAGCATTTAAAAAAAAAAATATTATAAAGTAGTTCCCAACTTTAGCGACCGCTCGAAGTTAACAACAGAGGAGAAAAATTACAGATTAGGGCAAGTAGGAAAGAAAACAATAAACGACATTAAAAATGGCAGCAAGAGGTCGTTTTAAAAACTGTTGCTTTGGTTTGAGAGCTCCAGAGATTTGACAAAAAGCTGAAATCTAGACGCCTTATTTAGAAAGAGTGCAGAGAAGAGCAGCAAAGAGGATTAGGGGATTGGAGGCTAAAACACGTGAAGAACAGTTGCCTAGTTTAATAAAAACAAGATCTGGGGGGGGGGGGCATGATAGCGGCCTTCCAATATTTGAGGGGCTGCCCCAAAGAAGAAGGGGTAAGGCTGTTCTCCAAAGTACAAGGGCAAGAAGCAACGGATGGAAACTTAACCAAGGAGAGAAGCAAATTGGAATTTCTTAACAGTCTCCTGCTTGAGCAGGGGGCTGGACTAGAAGATCTCTAAGATCCCTTCCCGCTCTACTCTGATTGAAATGGTCTAGGGTCTCCTGCTTGAATGGGGGGGGGTATTGGACTAGAAGACCTCTGAGGTCCCTTCCCGCTCTATTCTGATTGATTGAAATGGTCTTGGGTCTCCTGCTTGAACAGGGGGGGGGTCAGACTAGAAGACCTCCGAGGTCCCTTCCATGAGTCTGCTCTGTTGGCCTCGCCATCCGTTTGTTGGTGGGAGCTAATGGTTAGTAAAGGATAGGAAAGACCACAAGGGAAAGCTGGTTAAAAGAGATAAGAACGGCAGTTGGTGACACAAACTTTGCACCGTTAAAAGCACAAAATGAAGAGATTGATGGACGAGACAAATGGCATGATGGGAGGATCGCAACGAAGGCGGCAGGCAGGCAGGATCTGAATTTTTGGGGAGGAATAAACGTGGCCGTCTTGCAGTGAATGCTATGCCTAGCGACCAGGGGGGTAGCAAGGACATCCAAAACATTGGAAGAAGCTCCCTGTAATTCAAAGATAAAAAGAAAAGAGGCAAGGATAGAATTGGAAAGCAGCTGGATTAGAGAGGGGATTATCGCCATGAATGTTAAAATCGCAGCAGGACAGCGAGGCGGCGTAAATCATGTAGCCCCAAAACCTCTGATCTGAACGCTTAGCTGCCTTTGCTTGCTTCAAAAACGCTTTAAAAAAAAATTAAAAACTCCAGCAAATTTCCTTGAGGTGCAGGAAATTCTGCATTCCCCTTGCGAATGCCTACATGACCCCAGCTTAAAGCTTTTATGGATTTTTCTGACACAGCAGCCAGCTGGCGGTGTCCTTGTCATGACCAGAGACACCGAAGTCTCTCTCTCTCTCTCTCTCTCTCTCTCTCTCCCCCCCTCGTTCTTAAATGCTGCTGAGTAATAGGGAGCTATTTTCACACCTTGCTGAATGAAATTCCCCTTCCTCAAATCCCACGCTCTGTCCTTCCGCTGGTTCAGAATTGGCTGTCCTGTATTTTGGCCCAATTTTTATACCTTGGCAATAAAATTTAGAACGGTGCAGAAGGTGAAGTCACTGTCGCCCCCATGCATAATCTGCTAAATTTATTGGGAATTGCAGGCAGGTTGCAACTGGCAAGTCTAGAGAAATGGAGCAGAGCTGGGCAGGCCGCAGGTAAGTCCTCGACTTACAACCCCAACGGAGCCCAAAATTTCTGTCGCTAAGGGAGACAATTGTTAAGTGAGTTTTGCCCCACCGTTTCTTGCCACAGTCGTTAATGAATTGCTGTAGTTGTTAAATTAGTTGCACGGTCGTTAAGTGAATCCGGCTTCCCTGTTTGCTGGTCGGAAGGACACATGCAACCATCATCAATATGAGTCAGTTGTCAAGTGGGAAACATTTGATGATCTTGGTCCTATAAGTATCTCTAGAGTAGGAGTGTTGGGCAGGCCTTGGTTTTGTCTCGGTCAAGACAATGGGCATATGAATTCCCCCAGCCAGATTGAGAACAGGTCTTTTCCAGTTTAAAGAAAAGAAGCGGGGCAGCTTCCCTCCAGATGTTGTGAATGCTCCCAACACTGGACGCTTTTAGGAACAGATTGGACAGCCCCTTGTCTGAAATGGTCTAGGGCTGTGATGGCGAACCTATGGCACGCGTGCCACTTGTGGCACGCAGAGCCATTTCTCAGGGCACGCGAGGAATGCCCTGTCAGCTGGCCAGTGCGCATGTGCGTGCTGTCCAGCTGAGTTCACCTTTTTAAAAGCTATTTTTTGCCCACCCCAGGCTCCAGAGGCTTTATAGGGGCCTGGGGAGGGCGAAAAGAGCCCCCCCGTCCCCCCGGAGGCTTCAGGGACCGTCCGAGGCTCCCCTGATGCCTTCGGAGCGCTTAAAACGACGCTCTGAGCAACCCGGAAGTTCCGGTTTGCTCGGAGGGTGGTTTTAAGCGCTCCGAAGGCTTCAGGGAAGCCTCCGGACAGTCCCTGAAGCCTCCGGAGGGCCTCCGGAGGGTCGGGGGGGGGGCTCTTTTCACCCTCCCCAGGCTCCTATAAAGCCCCTGGAGCATGGGGAGGGCAAAAAAAATGTAAAAATGGGGGGTGGCCGCGCGTTTTGCGCGCATGCGCACTGGGGTGGTCGCGTGTTGCATTATGGGTGTGGCACGCCCGCACTCGACCCCCCTGCGCTCCTCCCACTTGTGGCATGCGAGCCAAAAAAGGTTCGCCACCACTGGTCTAGGGTCTCCTGCTTGAGCAGAGGGTTGGACTAGAAGACCTCCAAGGCCCCTCCCAGCTCTATTCTGATTGATTGAAATGGTATAGGCTCTCTTGATTGAGCAGGGGGTTGGACTAGAAGACCTCCGAGGTCCCTTTCAGCTCTATTCTGATGGATTGATATCGCAAAATGAGTGCCGGATCCTCATAGGCTCTTCCCGAAAACCGGATTTAATAGCCATTGTGCTCAAACCCAATCATAGTCTGGCTGACAGATGTGGGCAAAAAGTTCTGTTCCAAGTGCGGGCTCTTCTCTCATCCCGTGGGGCTAAATAAATCTCCCAATTTAATGTGTGAGATTCTCATCATCTCCTCGTTTTTTTGAGGGGGAACCCCCCCCCCCCAAAAAATTGGAAGGCCAATTTGGAGTTGCCAGGGGCAGGGCGCTCCAGAGTGAGAGATGATTAAATTTAGAGCAGTTACTTAAACAGGAAAACTGCAATTGGCTTCACCAGGACACGCAATGAGCAGCCTTCTTCCCACCCCAAAGCGTCTCTATTGAAAACAATTTACATACATCAGATTGCCTTTTGTCTCCTAAGTGTTCTCGGAGTTGAATGGAAGAATTTCAAGTTTCTAATTCAGAATAGAGCCAGAAGGGACCTCGGAGGTCTTGTAGACCAACCCCTGCTCAAGCAGGAGACCCTAGACCATTTCAATCAGTCAATCAATCAATCAATCAATCAATCAGAATAGAGCTGGAAGAGATCTTGGAGGTCTTCTAGTCCAGCCCCCTGCTCAAGGAGGAGACCCTGGATCATTTCAATCAATCGATCAATCAATCAATCAGAATAGAGCTTGGAAGGGACCTTGGAGGTCTTCTAGTCCAACCCCTGCTCAAGCAGGAGACCCTAGACCATTTCAATCAATCAATCAATCAATCAATCAGAATAGAGCTGGAAGGGACCTTGGAGGTCTTCTAGTCTAGCCCCCTGCTCAAGCAGGAGACCCTGGATCATTTCAATCAATCAATCAATCAATCAGAATAGAGGTGGAAGGGACCTTGGAGGTCTTCTAGTCCAGAAGACCTCCAAGGTCCCTTCCACCTCTATTCTGATTGATTGATTGATTGAAATTGATTGATTGATTGATTGAAATGCTCCTGCTCAAGCAGGAGACCCTAGACCATTTCAATCAATCAATCAATCAATCAATCAATCAATCAGAATAGAGCTGGAAGGGACCTTGGAGGTCTTCTAGTCCAGCCCCCTGCTCAAGCAGGAGACCCTGGATCATTTCAATCAATCAATCAATCAATCAATCAATCAGAATAGAGGTGGAAGGGACCTTGGAGGTCTTCTAGTCCAACCCCCTGCTCAAGCAGGAGACCTAGACCATTTCAATCAATCAATCAATCAGAATAGAGCTTGGAAGGGACCTTGGAGGTCTTCTAGTCCAGCCCCCTGCTCAAGCAGGAGACCCTGGATCATTTCAATCAATCAATCAATCAATCAATCAGAATAGAGGTGGAAGGGACCTTGGAGGTCTTCTAGTCCCACCCCCTGCTCAAGCAGGAGACCTAGACCATTTCAATCAATCAATCAATCAGAATAGAGGTGGAAGGGACCTTGGAGGTCTTCTAGTCCAACCCCCTGCTCAAGCAGGAGGCCCTGGACCATTTCAATCAATCAATCAATCAATCAGAATAGAGCTTGGAAGGGACCTTGGAGGTCTTCTAGTCTAGCCCCCTGCTCAAGCAGGAGACCCTAGACCATTTCAATGCATCAGAATAGAGCTGTCCCATTTTTCAGTGCTGTAACTCTGGTGACTAAATGAACAGTTGTTAAGTGAAGGACTAGCTCTGTTCTGTGTTTCTGGTGCAGATCTGTTTTATTCCGGACCGGAAAGACAGACCGCAGCTAGTCCTTGACTTACTGCCATCCATCTAGTGACCGTTTGAAGTGGTGCAGCCTCACAAGTTGCGGTCTCTGGAGTGATGCTCCTCTTTCGAAGGCTATTTTAACTTTGATGATAACTCCCCTCTGTCCCAGGGGTCAGCCTGGCTGTTTAAGGAGCGTGAAGCTCTCTCTGGAGAGGCTCCTTTTAGCAGGTATCTGTACACAGGTATATAAATATATAAATATATAAATATATAAAGATATAAATATAAATGTTTTCATCTCTTGGCAGGAACCACTTATTTTCTGCTTTTTCCTTCCCTGCTGGTGGGTATATTTAGAATGGTTGGATTTTCTTTTCAGAAATCAATTACCGTCTCTTCTTTGATGGGCTCTTTCCTTTGTGCTGTTCTCTCTCTCTCTCTCTTTCTCTCATTCTCTTTCTCATTTCCTCTCTCTCATTCTTTCTCATTCTCTCTCTCTCATTCTCATTCTGTCTCTCATTCTGTCTGTCACTTTCTCTGTCATTCTGTCTCTTTCTCTCTCTTTCTCTATCACTCATTCTCTCTCATTTTGTCTCATTCTGTCTCTCATTTTCTCTCTCTCTCATTTCCTCTTTCTCATTCTCTCTCTTTCATTCTGTCTCTCTTTCTCTCATTCTCTCTCTCTCTCCCCCTCCTTCGCTTCTTATGATGCCTTTGTTTCTCCTGTGATGTCCCCCTTTGGAAGGCCATCAAGAAAGAGAGAAAAGGCAACTTGGGAACCCTCCTATTCCTTATTCCTGATCCATTTGATAAGTGAGCCAGTTTATCTCTGCGCCTCGTTTGGCCAAGCAAGAGGCTTTCAAAAGACTTTTTTTAGGGGGGAGGGGAGGGTAAAAATACCGGGTAAAGGATCCAAAACCTCTACGACATTTCTTTCTTTCTTTTTTAACTTCCTTAAATGCTGATTTTCACAGCAGAAACCTTTTAGATCGCAGGAGTAGTTAATTGCTGTTTCTGCCTTGCAGAAAAGCAGGATAAACATTAGGATAAAGCCCAGCTTTAGCACTGCCTCTTTGCCAATTTGGGTTTTTTTTATTTGTTTTATTTTTTTCATCTTTCTGCCAGCGTTTTTGGGAGGTGCTTGCTTAGAAGTAGGGGCAGGTGCAATTAATTTTCCAACTGAGGAATTTCTCCTTCTTTTTCTATGAATCGAGTATTCACCGTTCGATGGGAAATAATTGCTATGCCAGATATAAAAGTAACAGAACAAAATAACAGGGGTCTTCAAAATGTACTGCTTTCCTCCATAGTAGGATAATTGTGAGACAAACATTGGGGTGGCGGGGGGTAGATGGGGGTAGATACGGCGCTTTGTAAAAAATTTGGCCTAATACAGGTAGTCCTCGAGTTACGACTGTCTGTTTAGTGACCGTTCAAAGTTACAACGGCACTGAAAAAGTGACTTTGGACCGTTTTCCGCATTTGTGACCGTTGCAACATCCCCGTTTGGTCACGTGATCAAAATTTGGATGCTTGGCTCCAATTTATGATGATTGCAAGGGTCCCACGGGCTCGATCCCCTTTTGTGACGTCCCGATGAGCAAACTCAACATGGAAGCCAGATTCGCTTAACGACCTTGTGACCAACTTAACAACCAAAGAGGAAGACTTAACAACTGTGGCAAGGAAGGCCATGAAATGGGAGAAACCCTTGCTTAGCGACAGACATTTTGGGCTGAGTTGTGGTCATAAGTCAAGGACTGTGCCTGAGTTAAGGCGCACAACTCTGTATTTGTACATCTATGTCCATTCAAAACAGAGAAGTTAAAGGAACAAAGCCAAGATCTAGGAGTTTATGATGGCCCAAGGAATCACTCGATAAAATGTGGGAAAATTAAAAGATTTTATGAACTTCTATAAATTAATGTTTGGGGTTGTTGTTTTTTAATGCCAGCAACATGGAAAAGCTTGGCCTATAGAACAGGCCATCCTTGACTTAAACCGTTTGTTTAGTGGCCAAAGACTACAACAGCGCTAAAAAAAATTCTGTGACTTACGACTGTTCCTTGCACTTACGACCACCTCAACATCTCCATGCTTCATGGAATCGATATGTGGGCACTTGCTAACTCTTAGCTAATTTGCTAACTGGCAAAATGTTCTGATTCATCTCCCCAAACATGACACGCCCTCTGTAGTTGGAGCAATGATTCCTTTATTAGCTCTCTCTCACCGCAGGCTAACACCCCCATCCTGCCAGGAAATGAGCAGTTGTCTGCCACATCTATTCATCTCCGCCCCCTGCCTTTGATCCCCAGAGCTAGGATGGGGCTTCGCTAGCAGCTGTGGTTTTTCCATGTCAAGGACCGGCCCATAGATTTCCACTGCTCTCCTCTCCTCTCTGCCTTCTGTGCATCTGTGTGTCAGGCACTGGACCCAGCTGTTCCTCCTCTTCTTCATCAGCCACCTCCAGAGCTGGGGGCTGTTGGCTCTCCATCTGAGGGCTGACGGACGTTCCAGGCTCCGCCTATGTCTCTCTCTCTGCCAGCTCCATTCCCTCTTCCCCCTCGGAGCTCTCAGCTTGCCTTGAGGCTGACCCTCATTCCCACGCCTTCTCCTCTTCTTCTGATTCGGCTGCCGACAGGCCACAGTCCAAATATTTACGCCGGTCTCAGCGTCCTGGGGACACTAACCATTTGCAATCGTCATTTGCAAAACTGGGCTGCGTCTCACTTAACAACTTCCTGGCCCAGGGATGGAATGTCTGTCCCAACCATGGCCACAAGCCGAGGACAACCTGCAGCGCCGTTAATGGCTGGCGAAGGACTCCGTGGGGGGTTGGAGGCCGTTCGCCCGGGCCTGCTGATGGCTCCTTTCCCCTGACGCTATTTATAGATTACGGCTGGATCATTCATATTCCATTTGTAAAAGCATCCTATAAAAAACGCAGCCTCCTTCGTCTTGAGCCAAGCCCAATTAATCTACATCTTTGAAACGGTCTCGTCTTCCAGTAGCCGCCCGTCCTCTTTCTTCAAATATTGATAAAGCTGCCTCTTAAGGCATCAAATGCCTTCTAAGGTGGCGCCTTCCACCATTTACCCGGCTTGGAAAGAATGATTTCAGAAACAATATATTTATAAACAAACAGGATTGGAATCGTACGAAGGAACCAAAAGCCGTAGTTTAAAAAAAAAAGAAGAAGAAGAAGAAGCTTGCCGGCGGGCACAGAATAATTTAAAACCAGCAGAGCCAGAAGACTGTTAAAAAACCCAAAACCCATTGAAACAAGTGAAATCGATGGGATTACGGCACTTTCCCTTGCCAAATCCAATCGGAAAAGTGGTCAGAACGGAAGATTAGAACACGATCGTAATGAACGTCAAAAGCTATAGCTCACATCCAGATGAATTTGATTTTTCAACGCACGTTTTGTCCTCTCCCTTCTTCCTTGCAAATCTGAATCTTCTCCCTTTCTCCTGCCCTAACCTCAGGGTTCATTTGCTTCCTACGGCGTTCTCCTTGTTCTTACAGCAAAGCTTGTCCAACCCTAATGTGTGTTGTGGCCCACCAGAAGCCTGCAGAGCCGGCGGAAGATTCGGAGAGCGAGGAGGTTGGGGAGGAAGATGGGCCAGTCCTGGAGTCTGGGGAAGTCTCGGGCGAGGGCTCTGTGTCGGAGGCAGAGAGGGGGACGGGGCCGTCTGACAGTTATCAGCTGCCTTTAGAGCAGTGGTAGTCAACCTGGTCCCTACCGCCCACTAGTGGGCATTCCAGCTTTTATGGTGGGCGGTAGGGGTTTGCTGTAACTCTGCTTTATAAATTTTATAAACTAAAGTTACTTCCCTACTTTATATATCACCATTACTGTGGAACTGGTGGCCGGTTAGAAAGTTTTACTACTAACAGAGATACAAAAGTGGGCGGTAGGTATAAAAAGGTTGACTACCCCTGCTTCAGAGTCAGGCATCAGTGAGGCAGAGGAACAGCTGGAGCCTGTTCCCAGTGTGCGCATGGGCAGAGTGGGCAGACAAACAGCTAAAGAACAGAGGTTGACTTGGGAGGAAGGCCACAGGTGGACGATGAAGGGCCCCTCCCTGAGGGAATAAAAGAGGAGCAAAAGGGGAGTGGAGCTTGCAGGAGACTATTAGTTCGCTTCATTGGTTTGGAGACTCCTGGCCAAGTTCTGCAGATCTCAGCCTGGCAACTCTCCAAGCCAGAGAAGGTCTGTGACCGTAAATCCTCCCTCGAAAGACTTTGCTGGAGGTGAAGGAGCAGAATTCACAGTCAATTAATAAAAGAGGTTTTTGTCGGGAGAACAAGGAGTTGGCTTCAGGCTCTCGGGAAGAAGCCTCGGTCAGAACAATGTGACTAGGTTTTTCTTCTTTCTGTTTTTTAGCCAGCTTATCACAGAGCCTGACCCTGGTTTGGGCTGAGAAGGCAATGGCTTGCCCATGGTTATACCGTCGACTTCCATAACTAAGGGGAGATTAGAACTCGAGTCCTCCGCTCCTAGTCCAAAGCCTTCACACCCACACCCTGCTGGCTCTTTTGAATATTATATACCGAACTGTCTGTGGTAATAACGAATCTCATAATGTCTCATGCTTGCTACTGTTGCGTTAAAAGTATTTAGTGACCTTTCAAAGTTACCATGGCACCTGACCATTGCAGCAATCCCCATGGCCAAAATTCGGATGCTTGGCAACTGACTCGTATTTGTGACAGTTAAGTGTCTCGCCTAGCGGCAGAAATTTTGAGCTCCATTGTGGTCGTAAGTCGAGGACTTACCTGTCTACGTAAATGCGTAAAATCCCAACAAAATAGACCGATAAAATACCAGTTTGATACCTGAAAATTCATCCCGGAGTGGAAGATGTTTATTTTTTTAAGGTACATTGAGGCCCAGATTCCGCTTGAGCGAAGAAGCTGCCTGAACATAAATAGCCGTTTTGCGGTGTGGCACAATTATTTGGAGAGGTAGGGGACTCCGCTTAACTGGATTTGTTCACGCGGGGAGTAGAACTCCATTTCTTTACGACGCTTTAATTTGGATTCTTGCAGCGAGCGGGAAGATTGAGCCTCCGTGCTTCAGTGCTTTCCCGGGTTTGCTGCTCTCCCTTGTGTGAGCCCAGCTCCGGCAGTCTTGAACCCTCATAGTCTGGGGGCTGGTTATAACGGGTGTGGAAAGCTTAACACTTCTAGTGAGGCCACACCCGGAGTACGATGCCTGCGGTCCCAAAAAGAGAGCGCAGAGAAGTGCAAGAAAGAAGATGAGCGGAAACGTAGAAGAACAATTAAGGCAACTAGACATGTCTAGTTTCAGGAAAAGGACCAGGGGGACATGATAGCATTTCCCCCCATTATTTGAGGGACTACCACAGAGAAGAGGGGGGTCCACTTATTTTCCAAAGCACCCCAAGGCAGGAGAAGAAGCAACGGATGGAAACCCATCAAGGAGAGAAGCAACCTGGAATTGAAATTCCCTGACGGTGAGAATACTTAAATCAGTGGAATGGCTTCCCTCTAGAAGTTGAGGCTGCTCCAACACTGGGGGTCTTCAGGAGACAGAGGGTCTCTTGCTTGGCCAGTGGGTTGGACTAGAAGACCTCCGAGGTCCCTTGCAACTCTGTTATTCTGTGACCCCAGATCAACTAATTTGTGGAACGGCTTGCCTTCAGAAGCTGTGAGTGCTTCATCACCCAGAGGCTTTTAAGAAGAGACTGGGGAACCATTTGTTTGGAATGGTGTAGTAGGGTCTCCTGCCCGAGCAGAGGGTTGGACTAGAAGACCTCTAAGGTCCCTTCCAAACTGTTATTCTGTCATTCTGATCTCACGTTGCAGAATGCTGGCCTTATTTATTTATCTATTATTTACTTGACATCTTATCTTGTACCTGTTTTAGATTCTTTTCCTGAGTGCTCAGATATGACAGGTAAAACTAATGCAACAATAATAATTTAATTAAAAAATGTCAGGAAGGTAAAACCAGCGGCTTGACGGGTTTAAGTGTTTCGCCTTTAGAAACGGTGCACGCAAGGAGAGCTTCCTTCACCGTGAGCGGTTTTTCCACACCTCTCGACAAAATACAGTTTGATGGGCCTCAGAAGTAGCCTTCCCAGGCGACCCAGACATAGTTTGACGTCTCGGCATCAGATGGTGACACAGGGACTCTTTTGTCTGGATTATTTGACAAGGCTCTGGCTTTGTCCAGAATTTAAAACAGGGAAAAAATTGGGGAAAAATAAAATCTGGTGGAAATCGTTGGATCCCGCCAGAGATTCTTTTAAAAGAGCTTTTAATGGCGCTTTGAAATGACTTGGTTTGCCTTGGATTTCGGCTGCCTCCTTTCTCCACGGAGGGCGCCTTATAAGTAATAACATCCTCTTTTATTTTTGCACTTTGGCCTGAAAATCCAACCAGGACTTTGGCCTTTGGCGCTCGGAGCGAGACTCCTCTGGGTTTATGAGGCCTTGATTTATATTTTCAAGTACAGGCAGTCCTCGACTTACCACAGTTCATTTAGTGTCTGTTCAAAGTTACAACAGCTAAAAAAAAAAGGGACTCAGTACCGTTTTATCACACTTGCGTCACATGATCAAAATTCTGACGCTTGGCAACTGGCATGTACTTATGACGTGCGTGTGTGTGTGTGAGACGTGATCCCCTTCGCCGACCCCCGGATTCCCTTAACCGCCCTGTGACTAGCTTAACGACGGCAGAGACCCCCCCCTAACAACGGCGGCAAGGAAGGTCATGAAATGGGGGGGGGCGCAAAACTCCGAGCCAATGTCAAGGTCTTGGCCATGGAAACACAATGAATCCGTTATCTTTCTAAGTGGGTTTACTGGGGAGAAGATAGCATATTATGTCATCTCTTACGGGGTGTTTAACACACACACACACACACACACCCCGGCCTGGCCAAGGTGACCCAGCCGATGGCGGTTGCGTGTCCCCCCTCACCTTGCTTTCCCCGGTTGGTCTAATTTCCTGGCTCTTCTTTTCAGAGCCGCGGATACAATACAAAAGCCACAGCGGCTCTCACAAGATTGCGTGCCTCACACTGACAAGCCTGATGGGATATTGATTCTTCCTTTCTGTAACGTTTAAAATGGCTCGCACGCCTCCCAGCGCCAACCACCTACGACAGCCACCCTGCGAGACGAGGGCGTTTTGTGTGCGTGTGTGTGTGTGTGCAGAAACCGAAATGAGGGAGGGTTTAAATTCCTCTTCCGGGAGGACTGGGGTTGGGGGGGGGGCATTGTCATGGGGGGGGAGCGTGCAATCCCTCCTTCCACCCCCCCTCCATCTCAGACAGGCATTTCCAAGAAATTAGCCCGTTCTTCTCCCCCCCCCCTCCTTCCCCCCCCCCCCCCCCCCCGCCTGCAAATGATCTTAACCGAATTTAGATTAAGGGATGGGGTCATGTGTGGGGGATGGGTTGCTGTTGAACCTTCATTTATTTATTCCCCCCCACCCACCCCGGGCCTTTTGAGAGACCGGACTCGATCGAGAGAATGCGAATATGATGCCCGAATTATTAAATATATATATTTATTTGATATATTTAATTATATATATATATATATATATTTTAAAAAGATCCGATCATAGTCATTGCCACCAGAAAGGTGAACAGTGGAATAACGATGGTCTAATCATCTTGCATCCATAATAGCCTCTCCTGGCCAACGATGGTGTTCTTTTTTTTATTTAATAAAGCAGGTAATTGGTGCAGGTGTAAAATAAGTCCTTATTATTTCGAGATAGGCAGCGTTTCATCCTTAAAAGGCATAATTTCACATTTGTACGGCCGCCCGCTCGGAATGACGAGCTCCCCTCTCCCCCCCCCCCCCAAAAAAAAAAACAGAGAGGGGAGAGGTGGCCCCTATTGCTTGTACACTTACAGGGTGGGGGTGGGGGTGTCTTGAACGCTGGCGGAGTGGGGGGGGGGTCCTAAAACCCCTAAAAACTGGAATGCTTTCCTCCATTGATCCTGGTTTGATGTCTGTCACGTGATTTTGATGCCCAGTAGGGAAGCTGTCTCTCGAGAGGAAAAGGGAGCTGTTGCTCTGCAGGGATGCCCAAACCACAACCCCTGTGTAGGTGCACGCATCTCCTCGCACCAGATTGCTACGCGCGCATGTCTGGTTTTTTGGCTCTCTTTTGGGCCATTTTTGGGCCATTTTGGGGCTGTTTTCAGGCTGTTTTGGGGCTGTTTTTTACGCTGTTTTGAGGCCGTTTTTCAGGCTGTTTTGGGGCCGTTTCGGGGGCCATTTTCAGGCAGTTTTTTTGGCGTTTCAGGCCATTTTTGGGGCCGTTTTCAGGTGCTCCTGAGCTCGTGAAGACCAGCTGCCTGGTGTGCTGGAAACCAAAAGACATGCACATGCTTACCGAGAGGGCTCTGCATGCCACTTCCGGCACGCGTGTCATAGGTGTGCCATCATGGCCATAGTGGGTCTAAGCTAAGGGGAGCACAGATTAAAAGGAGGTTGCATCCAGTGTGCAGCCTGTGCAGAAGTCTTGATCCGCAGTTCACAAAACCAGAGCCAGAAGGAGCCTTAGAGGTCACCTAGTCCAACCCCCTTCCTCAGTGCAATCGGAGGCCACCCGGCTTGCCTCTGAGGAAGGTGGACACCTTCCTAATGTGTCCATTGCACATTATGCGCACCTTCAACCACAGGCCAGGTTGTCCCTGGTGATGCAGCAGGCAAGGGGCTGGAGTAGGTGACCTCTGAGGCTCCTCCTGGCTCTGCGTTCGTGACCTGTTGAATCAAAGCTTGCGGGGTTTGGTTTTTGGAAATTGCTCACCTGTCCTTGTCTAAGAGTTGTAAAGGAGTTGAGATTTTCCAACGAAACATCAATGAACTTTAATATTTACGCCAAATTGGCCCTTTTTCTTCTCTTTCTTTCACCAAGCGTTCAGTCTGCCCGTACAAGGCCCACACTTCATAGGATGCATTTTTCTCCCCCATTTGTGGGGCGTTGCAGCCAGCCGTGGTTTATCTCCCCCCCCTCCCCCTTCTCCGATCTGATAAAGTGATTCTTAAAAACCTTTATGGCTTAGAAACATCCAGAAAATGGGAAAGAATAGTGAAATGTTTCTGATTAGGAGACGCAGAGCCAGCCGTCCTTCGCTTTTCGTCAGTCCGGATTTCAAATCACTTTAAGATCCTCTCGTAGTGATCACAATTTTTAAAGACCATTTTATTGTACAGTTAAATTGGTGCTTAAGCACTAATTTATAATTTATGTTGGCATTGATAACGTTGGCTGTATTGAAAGCGGCCGGATCAAATAACTGCTGGATGCTAGATTTCTTTTAAATTTCTTTTTTTTAAAAAGGCGGGGGGGGGGGGGAATAAAACAAACCTGGTTTAGCAGGTCTGAATTCACACGCAGGGCGTTAAAGCCGTAATGTTAGTTAGTTTATTTCTGGTTTATTTGTGAATTTGAGTGACTTGGGTGTTATTATGAAACAAAGATAAATTGTTCAACATTTGTAGGGCTTGGGCCCAATTTCTCAATACAGCTAGTCCTCGGCTTACGGTGGTTCATTTAGTGACCGTTCGAAGTTACAACGCCACTGAAAAAAGTGACTGACCTTTATTCACACTTACGACCGTGTCAGCATCCCTAGAGTCACGTGATCAAAGTTCAGACGGTCGGCCACCGGCTCGTATTTATGACGGTCGCAGCGTCCCAAGGTCACATCATCCCCTTTTGTGACCTTCTGACAAGCAGAGTCAGCGGGGTAGCCGGATTCACTTAGCGACCGTAAAGTGACTCACTTTAACAACTGTAAGGATTCCCGTAACAACGGTGGCCAGGAAGGCCGTAAAACGGTGCAAAAAAAAAATTTATCACTTGACCAACGTCTCGCTTATCAGCAGGAGTTTTTGGCCTCCATTCTGTGCCATAAGCCGAGGACTATCTCTATAATGGTTTGTCTTTTTCGGGCACGGTTAAAACGTAGCTTCGTTTAATTTTTTAAAATCCAGCATTTAATTCCTGTTCTAGCTGTTCTGCATTGCATTATAATTTTTTCTCCCCAGGGTTTTAATTCGAAGACAATAATAGAAAAAAAAATCAACTTCTGTGACATTTTTCTCACCATCTCCCCCATTAGCTTTTCCTGCGTTATTATTATTATTATTGTTATTGTTATTGTTATTGTTATTATTATTTTATTTTATTTTATTTTATTTTATTATTATTATTATTTTCTTATGTTGCTGAGTGGAAGGTGACTGTATTTACTGTTTGCATTGTTTCGTTTTGCAGTAAAATGGAATTGTGCGGGTTGCTTAGTCTTTTTCACTCATTGTAGCTCCTTTGTTTTGCAGAGATCTTGACGCAGCCGCCATTTTGGAATTCTTTTTAATTATGTGACCCTTCACCTTTGATCCCCTGACCTGCATTATCTTGGTAACCATTTCATTTTTTAATTTAATTTTTCATATATTTTTTATTTATTTAAATATTTTCTTTTCGTTTGGTTTGGTGTGTAAGCTTTGTAACATTTCACCTTCTTAAACTGTAACATTCTTTGACGTCCCTAAATATAAAATACTCTTGTTTTGCCTGTAAATGTTGTAAATGTGTTTAGTCTCATTTTACTTTGATTAAAATTCATTTCGAGTTTTCTTTTTAAAAAAAAATATACCAGTTCTCATTTGTTTTTATTTTGATGTTTAACAATGTGCAAGCGTTTATCCGTTGTGTTACTTTTTGTTTTCTAGCTCTGTGTTTCCAAAACATTTATAAACTAACAGTCACTTTATTAAAAGAGTTTTAAAAATCTTCATTTTCTTTCTTTCTTTTTTTTCCCCCTTTACCCCCAATTATGTGTTAGCAGTCATAACTGAGCCAAAAACAGCCAACTACGATTGTGTTTTGACATGTCATTTCTATTTCCAGTAGTTTCTTTATTTGAGGCCACATTATTCCATTGCAAGTTGAATTTCGGTAAAATGTTGTATGTGGGAACGTGTTCCTCCTTTAATTAGCCTCCCTTTTCATTTAATTAGCCTCCCAAATCATCTTGAAAATAACAAATTCCCGATGCAGAATAAATACGCTTATTTAGTAGAATACCATCCTTGATTTCCAACCATAATTCAGCCCCACATTTTTGTTGCTAAGTGAGACGGACCGTTGTTCAGTGAATTTTGCCCCATTTTACGACCTTCCCTGCCACGGAATCACCGCAATGGTTAAATTGGTCACAAGGTCATTAAGCGAATCCTGTTTCCCCCTTGTCTTTGCCTGTCAGAAGGTCGCAAAAGGGGATCGTGTGCCCCCACTCCCACCCGGGACACCGCGACCATCATAAATACGAGTCAGTTGTCTGAATTTTGATCACATGACTCACGGTCATAAGTGTGAAAAACGGTCCTAACTCAATTCCCTTTTTTCCAGTGCCGTTGTAACTTGTGAACGGACACTACCTTGAACTGTTATAAGTTGAGGACTGTCTGCAATCTGCTTGATCTAAGTGGGGGTCCCTTTAGAGGTTACTAGCAACTTGCAAATGTTTGTGTGTGTGTGTCATACAGGTAGGGCGGGGGGATCCTTTGGGGATCCTGTTACATCTGGGGAGGGAGCTGTATAGAGACGCTATGCAATCCCAATGGCATCAATCTCATTTATTTTCCTTCTGCCTTTGACTCCTCCCTCCTGCCCCTCCTGCATTGAAATAGGAGCCAGCCGTGTGCAGCAGCTGCCAAAAAAGCCAACACAGTTCTAGGCTTCATCAACAGAGGGATAGAATCAAGATCACGTGAAGGGTTAATGCCACTTTATAATGCCTTGGTAAGCCCACACTTGGAATACGGCATCCAGTTCTGGTCGCCACGATGTAGAAAAGATGTGGAGACTCTAGAAAGAGTGCAGAGAAGAGCAAGAAAGAGGATTAGGGGACTGGAGACTAAAACATATGAAGAACAGTTGCAGGAACTGGGTATGTCTAGTTTAATAGAAAGAAGGAACAGGGGAGACATGATAGCAGTCTTCCAATATCTCAGGGGTTGCCACAAAGAAGAGGGAGTCAAACTATTCTCCAAGGCACCTGAGGGCAGGACAGGAAGCAATGGGTGGAAACTAATCAAGGAGAGAAGCAACTTAGAACTAAGTGAGAACTATTAATCAGTGGGACAGAAGTTGCCTCCAGAAGTTGTGAATGCCCCAACACTGGAAGTCTTTAAGAAGATGCTGGATAGCCATTTGTCTGAAGTGGTCTATAGCGTTTCCTGCCTTGGCAGGGGGCTGGACTAGAAGACCTCCAAGGTCCCTTCCAACTCTGCTATTGTATTGTATTATTGTATTTATCCATACCAAGAAAAAACATCTCATTTTCCTTCCTTCCTTCCAGCACAAGAAACAGCCACAGTGGGGGACGGGGACGGGACACACCTCTCTCCCACTTAAGCTTCCAAACAGCTGCTTCGAAATAGGCCTCTTCTCTCCCTCCCTCTCCCCACCTTCCTTCTCCCCAAACCTCATTTTCTATCTTTGCATTACCGTATCTTTACCCCGGCATCATCCATCCACCTGCACCCCTCTCCCCCCCCTCCCGTCCGCAAACAACACAGGGAGTTTAAAACCAAAACAACTCATCCTCTTCCATCTTGCCAAACTCTGAACTCCCAGCTTCCCACAGGTCTTTTGAAAGGCATCAGCGCTTTCCTCCTGGAAAGGGAGAAGAAAAAAGGGGGTTCCTTGTTTCCCATCCTCCCCCCCAAACCTCACTCGGAAGTGCAGCGGGCTGCAAAAAACGGGGACGAAGCAATCTGTCCTCCACCCACGCCTCCTCCTTCCTTGGTGGGCGAGGAGGAAGAGCCTCTGGGTGAGAGAGAGGGGCTTCTGGTGGGCCGTGTGGCACAGCGAATGTCCTACTTTCCTGATGTTGCATCATGCCACACACACACGCACACACACACACACACACACACGCACGCACGCTTTCGGGCTCAGAAGCTTCAGGGTGGGGTTTTGAGGCTCAACAAATTGGAATTTTGTGAACGAGCCAAGAAGGCTTGCAGGCAGTCCTCGGCTTATGACCGGAATTCACGTTGCTAAGTCAGACATTTGTCCAGAGAGTTTTGCCCCTTCTGGCCACGGAGCTTCCCTCAATCTCTGCGGTTGTTAAGCAAACGTGACTCCCACCCCCACTCCTTGACTTGCCTTGTCAGAAGGTCACGCACGGTGGCCGTCGCAAATACGGATCGGTTGCCAAGCGTCTGAATTTGGATTATTTGGGGGTGCTGCGACGGTCGTAAAAGTGCGAACAACATTCGTGGGGCACTTTCTCCCCCCCCCCCTTTGCTGTTGCAACTTGGAACGGTCACTAAATGAACTGTCGTAAGTCGAGGACTTACCTGTATTGACGGCTAACCTGCCCTGTTGATGCATTAAGTAGGAGTTGATGGCAGCTCATGGCGGTTAATAAATTTAATACATGAAATATTAATATTAACAACAACAACAACAACAACAACAATAATAATAATGATAGAAATGTTCTTCTTGCTTTGTATCCGTGGGAGATTTTATGGGCTTGAGATGAGATGCTGACTGAGGGACTAAACCGGCTTCCAGAATCTAGAACGGTGTCTCTCAACCTCACTAACTTGAAGATGGGTGGATAAAAGTCCACACATTTTCAAGAACTAAGGAGAAGTTTCTTGACAGTGAGAACCACCAGTGGATACGGCTTCCCTCCAGAAGTTATGAGAGCTCCATCACTGGAGGCTTTTAAGAAGAGACTGGCCAGCCGGTCTTGTCTGAAATGGTAGAGGGTTTCCTGCTTGAGCAGGAGGTTGGACTAGAAGACCTCCAAGGTCCCTTCCAATTGTGGATGCTCCCATCACTGGAGGCTTTCAAGAAGAGACTGAACAACCATTTGTCTGAAATGATAGAGGATCTCCTGTTTGAGCTGGGGGTTGGACTAGAAGACCTCCAAGGTCCCTTCCAATCCTCTGTTTTTATTTAGTTGCCACGGTTGAGAAACACTGGCCTCCCATCAAGGCTGGAGAATCCTTAACAAACCTCAATTTTTTGTGTGAAGTTGAGACCTAAGAAGCTGGTTGTGGGTTGTTTTTTTTTTTTTAAAAATCCCAGCCTGAGGGGACTCCCTTGTGTTTTTAGGAACTCCTGACTGGCTCTTTATCAGTCTGTGAAACGGCCACATTTTGAGGAAAAAGCCGCTGAGGAATCCATTAAGTGAGGACTGCGGCTGTGACTTTAATAGAAAGCCTAATTTTGCCGTAACAAATTATCTGGCCGAATCTCTGCCGAGCAGAGCCCGATGCAACCCAGATTATTTTTTAAGTGCCTCATTATTTTATCCTCTTAACATTTAATACCAAAGTTATAATTGCACACAGCTGAAGCTGCTAAAAACCAAACTTCCCGTCCGTTTGGAGATGCTTTTGATGGGCTTTTTGTTTGGGGTGTAAGAGTGTGATTTTTTTTTGGGGGGGGGGTTTGATTATGATCCTAAATGACAGTTTATGGAAGTTCTTGGAAGGAGAAGATCTTCGTCCTGGTGAGATTGAAATGCAAAATATAGGACGGTTTAGAGCGGTTTTGCCCAATGTTTCTGGCCCGCGCAGGGGTGTTTTTTTGTACACAGCTGTTCTTGGGTTTCTGAGAAAGGATCAAATATTTGGCAATGATCTTGTGTCCTTTGTGGTGCCCGGCCCCTTCTCCATTGAGACGACGTAGGGAAGAGAGGATAGTTTGCTCACAACGCCCAAAACTGCTGGATATGCAGGATATGCTGGATATGGATCAAGAGAGGTTTGAGGATTGCGTAGGTCTTTTTTTCCCCCATGCTAATTCTATCGTTACCACCGTTACCACTGGTTGGGGTAGAAGAGAATATTTGCAATTCGGAATTGAACTGTGGGGCCCTTGGTGCTCTCTGAGCTGGGTGGTTTTCTTGCAAACATTTCATGACCCAACTAGGGAACATCATCAGTGCCAGAAGGGGGGGGGGAGAGGGGGGAGGGAATGAGACGGAGGAGGAGGAGGAGGAAGAAAAGGACTGTGGGGTCCTGTGTGCTCTCTGAGCTTGGTGGTTTACTTACAGACGTCTCATGACCCAACTAGGGAACATCATCAGTGCCAGGAGGGGGGGAGGAGGGGGGAGGGAATGAGACGAAGGAGGAGGAGGAGGAGGAGGAAGAAAAGGACTGTGGGGTCCTTGGTGCTCTCTGAGCTTGGTGGTTTACTTTCAGATGTTTCATGACCCAACTAGGGAACATCATCAGTGCCAGAAGGGAGTGGGGGAGGAGGAGGGGGGGAAGAGAAGGAGGAAGAGGAAGAGGGGGACGATGACTGTGGGGTCCTTGGTGCTCTCTGAGCTTGGTGGTTTACTTACAGACGTTTTATGACCCAACAAGGTAACATCATCAGTTCTAGAAAGTAGAGGAGGAGGCGAAGGAGGACGATTTGTGGGCTCCTTGGTTCTCCCCGATCTTGGTGGGGTTTTGTTTTTTTTGCAGACCTTTCATCACCAAACTAAGGAACATCATCAGTGTTAGTAGGGAGGGGTTTTGTGCTCTCTCTTCTAGCCCCCTCTACTAAACTCTCTAACTCCCACCCCCCTCTATTAAAAACTGCCTGTCAGGGTTCCAAGTAACACCCCCAACGCAAGAAGACGCCGAGGCCTAAGGTTCCTCAAAGCTCCACTTCATTAGAGATGTCACATTAGCACGTCTGGGAAAACCCGAATCTGAAAGCTTCCAGGCTTTTCCCCACCCGAAAGAAAGTCCAAGCCCCTGCCCAGCACCCCCAGGTCCATCCCACGGCCCAATCAAGTCCCAGTCCCAGCTGCAGATGCCCCCGGTCACACCACCGCAGCTGCAGGGCAGGATGACCTTGACCCTCTGAGAAAGGAAGGTTATTTTGACTACATCTCACCCCAGACACCATATAATCCCCCCTCCCCTTTCCAATTTCCCACAGCATCAATGGCGGACGGCCTGAAGGCCCAGGGCAAAAGATGGCTTCCGGGTGTCTCCACACTGCCTACTAAGGGGGAGCACAACCTTTATTAGTGTCAGCCCCTTTTAGTAAGCCATACGGAGCGGCTTCCGAAGCCAGATCCGCCTCTCTTGTCCGATCGATCCTGGTTTAATTCCACCCATCCGGCTTGCAAAGGGGCCCCTAAGGGCTTCCTGCTTAAAACTTGCTTAGAAGCTTCAAGACTTTGGAATCGTTTTGCACTCCTGTTGATTGGAGACGTTTTTTCATGGCTTCAAACCGGCCTCTCTCCGCTTTGTGTTTATGTTCCTTTCCCAGCCTTTGGTCAAACGCTGGAGGGCTTCAAGGCAGAAATTAGTGGGTGGTGGTTTTTTTTTAAAAAATATATATATATTATTTTAACATTTAAAAGGCACTAGATTTTTCGTGACGGTGGTGTAAACAGCGTCTTCCCCCCTCGCCCCCCCCCAATTCCTTAAAAGAGTTACACACCACAACAGCAGTGAGGGAACCTTTTAAAAAGTGTTTTCCCCTTTCTCTCCCCCCCCCCCCGCTTTGTTGCTAACACGACAGCATTAAAAGCTTTCCTGCGAAGAATAAGCGCAGATTGTCTCTAAGTCTCATCCATCCACCTTCAAATAACTGTGTGGGAAGCCGAGCGAAATCAATATTGGGAGGCGTAAAAGCAGATCAGGGTTGGGCGGCTGGTGTTTTTCTCCCCCCCCCCCCCCAAGCTAAGGATTCTTTGAAAGTTTGCAGCAGATTTTTTTCAGCCTTTCCAAAGGCTTCGAAGCAGCCGAGCGGTCCCTTCCGGTAGATGGGACCTTCGACCGAATTCTTGGTCACAATAAGTGTGTGTGTGTGTGTGTTGGTGGGAAGCGGCAGTGTTGCGTTGAAGGCTTTAAGAAGGTGCATGGAGGGAGGGTGGCTACTTATCGCCGCCCTTTACATAATTGTAGAACAGAATATAGAGGATAGGATGGAATAGAATAGAGAATAGAATAGAATAACGAGTAGAGTAGAATAGAATAGGAATGCAGAATAAAATATAGAATAGAATAGAATGGGAATGCGGAATGAAATATAGAATAGACTAGAATAGAATGGGAATGCAGAATGAAATATAGAATAGAATAGAATAATAGAATGAAGAATAGAACAGAATAGAGTAGAGAGAATGGAATAGAAGATAGAATAGAATAGAGAATAGAGAGAATAGAGAAGATAGAATAGAATAGAGAAGATGGAATAGAATAGAGAATAGAATAGAAGAGAGGTCTTCAAACCTGGCCACTTTAAGACTTGGGCACCTCAGCTCCCAGAATTCTCCAGCCAGCTTGCACAGCATTAGCTGGCTGGAGAATTCTGGGAGTTGAAGTCCACAAGTCTTAAAGTGGCCAGGTTTGGGGACCCCTGGAGAATAGAGAGTTTAAAGTAGAATAGAATAGAGAAAATAGAATAGAATAGAGAGTAGGCTAGAGAGAATAGGATAGAATATAGAGTAGAGAGTAGAGAAAATAGAATAGAATAGAATTAGAGATGGAAGTAGAAGTAGAAAGAAATAGAAATAGAAATGGAGGGGACCATGAAGGTCTTCCAGTCCAACTCCCTGCTCTAGCAGGAGACCCTAAATACCATTTCAGAGTAGATTGGACAACCATTTGTCTGAAATAATATAGGGGTTCCTGCTTGGACAGGGTTGGACTAGAAGATCTCCAAGGTCCTTCCGACTCTGTGATTCTGCAATTCTGTCTGTCTTTATCTCTCCCCCCACACACACACTTCAAATCTTCACTGCAACTGGTACAGTAAGGGCAGGCCGTCTCTTTTGGTACCTCTGACCGTTTGTGACTGCTCTTAAATACCATAATGAGCTGTTATCGCCTGGGAGCTGGTGGCAAAATTGGTCCGAGAGCTTGGGAGTTGTGGGTTTATGTCGTGTGCCAAGTCACGCCACACTCGTTCTCGTTTGCGCCAAAAAGGACCCGGTGAGCCCATAGCTGTAAGGTTTAAAATGTCATAGGAGCAAGATTCATTCAGCTAATAAACCCCCTGCCTTTTGCCTTGAGTATCAGGATGAAGGAGACCAAAACATACCCAATTTTCTTCACTAATGTAGTATTGAAATGGGGAGGGGGGGTGTAGCCTAAATGAGAGAGCATTTTGAAGCCAGCCGTTAGGAGAGAACTAATGGTCATCGAGAGCCGTGCTCCATGGGCCTTCTGGGCGGCCGGTCAAGGGGCTTGGGCTACTCACTGTTGGTGCAACACGTGTATTTTGAGAGTAGCTTCTGTCCTCTGCAGTCGCTCAGTTAATCTCGTAAATTCATAACCCTGTCTATCAGAATAGAGCTGGAAGGGACCTTGAAGGTCTTCTAGTCCAACCCCCTGCTCAAGCAGGAGACCCTAGACCATTTCTATCTGTCTGTCTGTCCATCCGTCCATCCACTGTCCGTCCATCCGTCCACCCACCCATCTCATCTGTCTGTCTCATCTATTTAAACTATTCAATCTCTCTCTCTCTCTCCTGTCTCTCTGTCTGTCTATCTCATGTTCATCCATCCACGTATGTATGTACAAGCACACACACACACACGCATACCTATACCTCTCTTTAGCCCACACACTTAAGTCAGTTTGCACTTTCTGATGGCTCTCAGTGCTAAGGAATCTTAGTTTTAAAACCCAACCAAGCGAGAACTGGCGTTCCTTCGTCTCTTAATATTATATAATTACGACTGTAGGATGTGGTTGTGTAGGAGATGGGAGCGATTTCTCTGAACGTAGGATCCAAACGGCAGTCCCGGATGAGCTGATGGAAGGAATTTCACGCCATCTTAATTTCCCCTTTGGGGCCCTTGTAGGTTGTGCATGGTTTTTGTCAAGACGCCTTTGCTAAGAGAAGGCGAGTGCCACGAACGTGCTTGGCATTTTGTACGCATTTGGGAGGAGAGGGGGAGAAATGCTCGGCCCATTCCAGCATTTCGGAAGCTCTCGGCCCCCAGCATTTGCAAGATGCTGGCGTTCTGAGGCAGCGGTCCCCAACTTTTTTGGCTTTATAGACCAGCTTGTGTGTGTGGGGGGAGAGGAAATGGTTCTGTGTGAGAGGCAGGCCCATGTAATTGCGCACACAGCTTCATTTGCGTGAGCGGCGGGCACTGGCATGTGTGGGCAGTGCTCCATTTGTGCGAGGGGGCGGGTTCCAAACAGGTCAGGGCCCAGTGCCGGGCCACAGTCCAGGGATGGGGGATAGGGCCCCCATTGGTGTGATCAATGCTGATCAGATCGTGTAAATTCATACTGCAAACGATGGAGGTGGTGTTGGAGATTTATTTAATTATGTAGCGCATGGCATTCCATCCATGGACTAACCATGTAAGTTAGCATTTCAACCGGATCCCGTAGACCCCAATAAAATATCAACGCTAAAAGGATTGTGATCAAATACCAGCCCCCACGTCTGGAGGTGGCTGATGAGGAAGAGAAGGAACCGCTGGGTCCAGTGCCTGATACACGGATGCGCAGAAGGCAAAGGAGAGGAGAGCAGTGGAAATCTATAGGCCGGTCCTCGGGACGGAAGAGCCACTGCTGCTACTAAAGCCCCACCCTAGCAAAGGAGATCAAAGGCAGGGGGCGGAGATGAATAGATGTGGCAGGCAACTACTCATCTCCCTGCCGGACAGACTTGTTAGCCGGCATTGAGAGAGAAACTTTTTGCCGGGGCTGCCGGCGCTCCTAATAAAGGAATCATTATTTCAACTACGGGGGGTCTGTCATGTTTGGGGAGCTGGGTCAGAACACACAGTGTGGTCTACAGTTTGACGCAGGACCTCACAATCACACTGAGGGGTAGGGGGGAGTACTACACCCCATTTACATGGAGACTCCTGGCAAGTATGAATCCTATTCAGGAATTGTCCGTTGTATGAGTTGTGGGAGAAGGAACCCAGGGGGGGGGGGCAGAGTCAAAAGAGGAACTAGTCTAGAATCCCTATGTGGTCACAAGCGAACTTAATCCAACCTCCTCTAGCTCTCGTTGACCTTAACTCTAACCAGCTTCTGACCACGGTCGAGAAGATTCCTGCGCCTGGGCTTTTAGCAACACATCAATTTGGACCTGGTCCTTCGGGGGCCGCACCGCCAAAGGCCAAAGTTATGTCTCACATGTGCCACAACAGCAGTTGGGAAGAAGGCTTTTCATTCACACTTACCGCTGTGACCTTTTGAAGCTAACAACAGCATTGGAAAAAGCCACTTCATGTCCGCTTTTCACAGGCCGTCCACGACTTAACAACTGCAACTGCAGCCCAAGATTTCCGTGGATGAGTGAGACCCCTTGGCTAAGTGAGTTTTACGACTTCCCTTGCCGCCGCTGTTAAGAGAATAGCTGCGGTTGTTACATTAGACACACGGCGGTTATGTGAATCCATTGACGTTGCTTGTCGCAAGCCGCTCAGAACAATTCAAACGTCCTCTACTTACACATCATTCGTTTAGTGACAGTTTGAAGTTACAACTGGATTAAGTAAAATCTGGCTTTTCCCCCCTTTTGACTTTGCTCATCAGAAGGTTGTAAAACGGGATCACATGACCCCCTCCCCGCCCAGGGGACGCTGCGACTGTCGTAAATACGAATCCGTTGCCGAGCGTGAGAATTTCGATGCCGCCACCGTCATAACCGTGCGTTTCCCATTTTTGAAAATGAGGTTTATCAAAATCCGAAGATAAATTAAAAAAAAAAATCAACAGCGGAAAATGATTGTAAATCACCTTTTTTCCGGTCTGACTTTTGATCCCATGAACAGGGGGGCTGCAGTGTGAAGTCTGAAAGCGTGAAGGATTTTTCAGTGTGATTGTAACTCCGAAAGTTTGCTAAACGAACGGTTGTAAGTCCAGGACTAACTCTTCCTATTCCGCCCGCCCGTGTTGAGTTTTCTTTCCAAAGCCGGAAAATCTGCTGGAATTTGGTTACTTGCCCACTTTGGAGGAAATTAAAAGAATGGAAGGCAAGTGCTTTCTTCTCACCTAGGAATCTGGAATTCAGAATGTCCCCAGGGCACCGAATATATCCTTATCAGCAAAAAGTCCAATAAAACAATTTTGAAAAGCTCGCGCGTTAGGATGATTTCCCCCGGTCTTTTTTTCCTTCTCTTTTTCACGTCCCTCATTATCCAATGAGGAAGGCAGCCTCATAATATTCCGAAAATCAATTGAGAAATTAAAACGGCAATACCTTTTATTGCCGGAGTTAAGGAAAAATAAAAATAAAATCCTAATGAAGACTTTAACCGTTACGGGAGAGAACTTGTGCCCCACGCTGGAAAATACATTATTTGAAAAGCTAGTTTCATGGATAACTGGGAGGCTGATTTTCCGATCGCTCATTTTATTCCAACTCGATGCCTTTTCCGTGTTGTTAAATCCTCACAAGGTTGCAGCTCCTGTGCTTTGCGTTTTGCTGATCATTAGCTGAATAAATATGATCGAATTATTGTGTTTGCCACTCTTAACAATCAACTGGAATATAAGGATAGTCGTTGACTTACGACCACAATGGAGCCCAAAATGTATGTTGCTAAGTGAGACATTGGCTAAGTGAGTTTTGCCCTGTTTCACAGTCTTTCTTGGCACCGTCGTTAAGCGAAGCCCTGCGGTTGTTAAGTTAGTAACCCGGTTGTTAAGTGAATCTGGTTTCCCCATTGACTTTGCTTGTTGGAAAGTCACAAAAGGTGATCACAGATAGATAGTTAAGGAGAAACTTCCTAACGGTAAGAGCAATGAACCAGTGGAACAGCTCGCCACCAGACGTTATGGGTGCTCCATCACTGGAAGTTTTTAAAGAAGAGACTGGACAACCAATTTGTCTGAAATGGTCTAGGGTCTCCTGCTTGAGCAGGGGGTTGGACTGGAGGACCTCCAAGGTCCCTCCCACCTCTATTCTTATAGAATAGATAGATAGATAGATAGATAGATAGATAGATAGATAGATAGATAGATAGATAGATAGATAGATAGATAGATAGATAGATGGCAGACAAGAGCAGAGGGATGGATGGATGGAGAAGGAAAGAGGTGAGATAGATAGATGATAGATAGATAGATAGATGATAGATAGATAGATAGATAGATAGATAGATAGATAGATAGATAGATAGATAGATAGATAGATAGATGATTGATAGATGGCAGAAAAGAGCAGAGGGATAGATGGATGGAGAAGGAAAGAGGTGATTGAGATAGATAGATAGATAGATAGATAGATAGATAGATGATAGATAGATAGATAGATAGATAGATAGATAGATAGATAGATGATAGATAGATAGGATACATGGCAGACAAGAGCAGAGGGATGGATGGATGGAGAAGGAAGGAATTTCCTGACCGTGAGAACAATTATCCTGTATTAATGAGAAGCAGAAATTCCAGAGAAGTGAGGGAGAAATAAAGTTGTTTTAAACTTGCTTGCTCCTTCTAAGCAAAGGGACGTGCTGGCTCCTTGTCCTTGAAGACAAAAATTGCTGTACAAAATGCTAAAATATTATTATTATTATAATACATTGCAGAAATCAATTGATACGCCAGCGTTTCTGGAAATCTACCGTGTCAAGGCCCAGATAAATTACCGCCCAATCTAAAGCACAATCAATAATTCAGACCCGAGATTTATTGGGCTTCGGTTTAAAAAAATGATCTGAAAACTTGCAGATAAAGTATAGATCTATTGAACTTTTGAACTGCCCTGCCGTGAAGCTTCTTATCTCATACCTGCCTTGCTCTTATTCACCAAAATCTTTTAATATTTAATAATTCGATAATTATAAACTTTAAAAATCTTTCTAGGGTTCCAAGCCTGTGATGCAGATGTTGTGGGGGGTCCCATCACTGGAGGTTTTGAAAAATAGACTGAATGGCCAATTGGACCAGGATGGTATACGGCCTCCTGCCTTCAGCAGGGGGTTGGACTAGAAGACCTCCAAGGTCCCTTCCAGCTCTATTCTGATTGATTGATTGACTGATTGATTGATTGAAATGGTCTAGGGTCTCCTGCTTGAGCAGAGGGTTGGACTAGAAGACCTCCAAGGTCCCTCCCAACCCTGTGATTCTACTTTGAACCCACAAATGAAATGGTTGCATTTCTCCCCTTGTGTCCGAGATGCGTCCGTGGGTGAGAATCCCATTCCCTTCCCCAGTATTTGAGATCCTGAAATCCAACAGCCAGTCAAGAGGGAATTGCGTTTCCCCCTTTGAGAATTCCCAAATCCTGCGGGATTGACCCTCCCAAGCAGCTGCCCGTGCCGGACGTTGGGCTTGGCCGGGTCCCAGAATCTCTGATGGAGGCAAAGCGAAGGAGGGAGGGAGAAAATCGGAATCAGCAGTTTTATTTTTAAACCAGAGTTCCTGTCAAGGCTCGTAACAGATGAACTGGCCCTTCTCTCTCTTCCTGTGTGTTTTCGTAATTGAATCATAAACTTGGGAATGTCACTGTATTAAATGAAAAGTTTTTATTTCTCCCCCTCTTTTCTAAGTAGGCTTAGAAAAGGTTCCTCACACACACACACACCCCAACTCCCCACTTCTTTCGTTCTTCAATTTCCTGGACAGCAAAGCGCCTTGTACTTATAATTAAGAGCAACTCTGATCCCCCCCCCTTTTTTTTAGTTTCCTGCTCCCTTCTCCGCTGAAGCAGAATCTCTAAAGCTGGTGGGGTTTTGTTTTTTAAAAAAAGGAAAAATCACCTTTAAAATATGCAAAGTGTTTGGTTGGTTTTCCAAACTTTTGTGAGTATAGGTTTGTTACTAATATTTCCTCCCACCCCACCCCTTGTTTGAGAAAGAGCTTTCTAATTCCAGGCAAGAGGGATAGAAATCCTTCCTTCCTTCCTTCCTCCTTCCTTTTCCTTTTCCTTCCTTCCTTCTTCCTTTTCTCCTTCCCAGTTTCCTCCCTCCCCTTTTCCTCCTTCCCTCCCTCCCTTCCTTTTCCTTTCTTCCTTCCTTTCTTCCCTCCTCCCTCCCTCCTTCCTTCCTTCTTTCCTTCCTCCTCCCTCCCTCCCTTTCTTTCTTTCTCCCTATTCCTTCCTTCTTTCCTTCCTTCCTTCCTCTGTGCCATTTAGGGGATTTTGGGGACTCCCCCCTGGATTGGCCGAAAAGGTTGATGGCTTCACCCCCCTCCTCCCCCCCTAGACCTATTTCCCCTCCGTTCTTCTTCTTTCGGTCCGAATTCTGCTGCGTCCAGCCTTCTTAAAAATAGCCCCACTCGGTCAGTCAATGGCAGGGATGGCTCCGTCAATTTCAATTTAATTAAAAGGCGTCAGATCAAAGGATAACATGGCTGGGCCAATAAGAGCTGCGAGGAGGGAGGGAGGGAGATCGATGGAGGGCCAGCGCTGGGGCCGGCCAGAGGTAACGGTGAGCATGGCTCCCTCTTCCCCCTCTTCTTCCTCTTCCTTTCCCCCTCCTCTTCCTCCTCCTCTTCCCTCCTCCTCTTCTTCCTTCTTTTCCCCCTCTTCTTCTTCTTCCTCTTCCCTCCTCCTTTCCCTCTTCCTTCTCTTCCTCTCCTCTTCCTCCTTCTGACTCTTCTCCCCTCTCTTCCTCATCCTCCATCTCCACTTCCTCCTTTTCCTCTTTTCCCTTTCCTCCCTCTCTTCCTCCTTCTCCTCTTCTCCCTCCCTTCCCCTTCCTCCTATTCTTGCCCTTCCCTCCTCTTCCTCCTCCTTTCCCTCTTCCTTCTCTTCCTCTCTCCTCTTCCTCCTTCCTGCTCTTCTTCCCTCTCTTCCTCCTCCACCATCTCCTTCCTCTTCCTCCTCCTTTGCCTTTCCTTCCTCTCTTCCTTCCTCACTTCTTCCTCTTTCCCCCTCCCCCCCTCCCCCCTCCCAATAAATAGCTTGGCTATCTTTCCAGCTGCCTGTCAGCTTGAGAAATGGGTTTAATAAGAAAGAAAAGACACCCCCCCACAAAAAACCCCTATCCCTTTGCTCCTCTCCTCCCCCTTCCTCTCTTTCCCCCTCTTCTTCTGACCTTGTAGAATTTCTCCCCCCCCCCAATTCTGCAAATGTTCCTTTTGGGCCTTGGGATGAGGAGGGGCTGTGGCCCATCCCTTCGGTTGGAGCCCAACTCCTCCCTCCACTTGCTCAGAACTGGTTTGTCGACGTTTACCAGGTTGTCCTTGAGTTACAACCATCTCCTTGCCTTGTCCCCCATACCCCCCCCCCCACTATTCCCTGGGGAGGGGGGGGAATAGACATTTGTGGGGGTGCCTTCTCCTTGCTTCTCTGGCCAAAGGCTTCCTTTGGTCAGAGGTCAAAGGACAAATGTCGCCGGCTGGAAAGGTCGGATCGCAAATGTCACCCGGAAAGCCGTATTTCCAAAACGTGGCTTTTGAAAAAGTCTGCCTGGCATTGACCTGTCGAACCGTGAAGGTCTCCGTGAAATTGGGGGGTGGAGGTGGGGAACCACAGTGACTCTGAGAACGGCAGAATTTGGGGAGGGGGTTTTCATCGCTCTGGAATAGGAAGCGTAGGTCACACTTTCTTTTGTTTTGTTCCTAAATAGTCACTATTCGTTTAGTGACCGTTTGCATTGGAAAAAAATGTGACAGGAGCGTTTTTCACCCTCCCTCCCTCCCTCCCTCTCTCCCCTTCCCTCCTGCCTGCCTGCCCCCCTGCCTGCTGTCCTCCCTCCTTCCTGCCTCCCTCCCTCTTTCTTTTTTCTCTCTCTCCCTCTCTCCCTCTCCCTCCCCCCTCTCTCTTCTTTCCTTCCTTCCTTCCTTCCTTCCTTCCTTCCTTCCTTCCTTCCTTCCTTCCTTCCTTCCTTCCTTCCTTCCTTCCTTCCTTCCTTCCTTCCTTCCTTCCTTCCTTCCTTCCTTCCTTCCTTCCTTCCTTCCTTCCTTCCTTCCTTCCTTCCTTCCTTCCTTCCTTCCCTTCCTTCCTTCCTTCCTTCCTTCCTTCCTTCCTTCCTTCCTTCCTTCCTTCCTTCCTTCCTTCCTTCCTTCCTTCCTTCCTTCCTTCCTTCCTTCCTTCCTTCCTTCCTTCCTTCCTTCCTTCCTTCCTTCCTTCCTTCCTTCCTTCCTTCCTTCCTTCCTTCCTTCCTTCCTTCCTTCCTTCCTTCCTTCCTTCCTTCCTTCCTTCCTTCCTTCCTTCCTTCCTTCCTTCCTTCCTTCCTTCCTTCCTTCCTTCCTTCCTTCCTTCCTTCCTTCCTTCCTTCCTTCCTTCCTTCCTTCCTTCCTTCCTTCCTTCCTTCCTTCCTTCCTTCCTTCCTTCCTTCCTTCCTTCCTTCCTTCCTTCCTTCCTTCCTTCCTTCCTTCCTTCCTTCCTTCCTTCCTTCCTTCCTTCCTTCCTTCCTTCTTCCTTCCTTCCTTCCTTCCTTCCTTCCTTCCTTCCTTCCTTCCTTCCTTCCTTCCTTCCACTGATCTTTGACCAAAGAAATGACAGAGCAACCATCCCAGAAAGGACGCGGCTCCTTTAAAGAGTGGAAAAGAGATGCAATCTTCATATTTTGGTATGCTCTGAAGGACTTGCTATGCATCCTTCTAAAAGCCCACGGGATCCAGATTCAGGGGCTTGGCAAACGACTCGTATTTATGACGCTCGCAGTGTTCTCGGGGTCATGCGATCCCCCTCTTGCGACCTTCCAACAAGCAAAGTCCGTGGGAGAAGCCTGATTCGCTTAACAACCATGTGACTGACTTAACAGCCACAGTAATTCCCTTAACAAGGGAACAAAGGAAAGTCATAAAATGGGACGCTTGACAACTCCACTCGCTTCCCATCAACTGGGGATGGAGAGGGATAACGGCCACTGTATCCAAGGGAATGTGAAGCTCTCCTCCAGCTTTGAAAGCTTTAAAAGTGGGATTGATTTGTCCCACTGATGTGCTCCAGGGCCCTGATGGGGAACCCGGGGCAGAGGAGGCACCGTTGACAGCTGCTCTTCTGGTTTCTGGCACGCCGGCCAACTGGTCTTTGCGGGTGCTGGACCACCGGAAAACGGCCCGAAAAGGGGCCAAAAACAGCCAAACATCAGGCCCTTTGGGGGTCATTTTCAGGCCTTTTTTGGACCTGAAAGTGGCTCAAAAATAGCCTGAAAAACAGTGGTAAAAACAGGCATGCGCCCGCCAGCCAGCTGTTCTTTGGGTTTCCAGAGCTCTGACTGCCTGCATCTGCGTTCTGGTTTGGGCCCTCGGTGTCGAAAAGGTTCTCCATCCCTGGTCTAGGTTCTCCTGTCCAAAGAGGGGGATGGACTAGAAGACCTCCAAGGTCCCTTCTTGCTCTGTTATTCTGTTACATCTCACCACCGTCCTAAATAGACTGTCGGCAACTCACGGCATGTGGCAAAAATGCGACGTGTTGGTAAGGAAACCCGAAATAGAAACGGCCTCTTTACTTTGAGCTCCTGCATTGACTGACAGCTGGAAGGTCCAAAGGAATTGTGGGAAATTCCATGCCTGTTGGGTGCAGATGTGGCTTCCTTCCTGCCAGATGTTGCTCCTTGTAGGTCTTTGGAAAGGTCTGGGTTTCCTCCAGCCCTGGGGCAAAGATGTTGCTTTAGCCAAATCTCTCTCTTTCCCCCTCTCCCTCTTTCCTCCTCCTTTTTGTCTTTCTCTCTCCCTGTCTCTCTCTCTTTGATTCTTTCTTTTTTTCTTTTTTTTCTCTTTCTTTTTTTTCTCCTTTCATTCTTTCTTTCTTTCTTTCTTTCTTTCTTTCTTTCTTTCTTTCTTTCTTCCATTTGTCTGAAGTGGTGTAGGGTTTCCTGCCTAGGAAGGGGGTTGGACTAGAAGACCTCCAAGGTCCCTTCCAACTCTGTTGTTCTGTTCTGTTATCTCTCTCTCCCTCCCTCCCTCCCTCCCTCCCTCTCTCTCTCTCTCTCTCTCTCTTACTTTTCTCCCCCTCTCTCTGTCTCCCTGTCTTTTTCTTTTTCTATCTATCTTTGTCTGACTGCCTCCCTCTCTCTTACTCGGCCTGTCTTTTTCTCTCCCACTCTCTTCCTTCCTTCCTTCCTTTTTTTTTCTTTCTTTCTTTCTTTCTTTCTTTCTTTCTTTCTTTCTTTCTTTCTTTCTTTCTTTCTTTCTGTTTTCTTTCTTTACTTTTCTCCCTTTCTTTTCTTTCTTTACTTTTCTCCCTTTCTTTTCTTTTTCTCTTTCCTTCTTTTCTTTCTTTCCATCCCTCCCTCTCTTTCTCCCCCTCTCTTTCTTTTCTTTATCTTCTTTTCTCCCTTTTTCTTTTCTTTCCTTCCTTTCTTTCCATCCATCCCTCCCTCTCTCACTTTCTTCCCTCTCTCTTCCTTCCCTCTCTCTCTTTCTCCTCTCTCTGTCTCTGTGTTAGACATTAGGGCCAATTTCTCCTTGAAGCTTCAATTGCATTATATCCTATTGCAAAGGGATTTGTGTTTTCTTTTCTTTTGTTCTATCTTAGCAATGGATTCGGGGCCGAAAATCACTCGGTTGACCGGGGACAGCCTTATAAATTCTCTAAATAAATAAATTTGGGGGGGGGGGGCGGGAGGGGAGGCATGGTTCAAGGTCATAGAGGCAAGTCAAAACCTGCCGTTCTTTTGCAGCCAAGGGGGCCTAATCAAACCACAACTGTTTTGTGCTGTATCGATTAAGCTCTTCTTTTAGGGAGCTTCAACAAGCTGTGCTCCCATCCATCTCCAGATAAGACCGAGTCTCTCTTCCTCCCCCCCCTCCCCCCATCCCTTTGCTGATGTCAAGGAAAACCACGTTGTTGGTTTTATGTGAAAACGCTGGGATAACGCAGAGGGCCCCCACTTATTATCAAAAAAAAAAGACAACAAAACACTGCCAGTTTTCCCCCTTTCTTGAGACTCTTCAAGGAATTCGAATGTGTGATATGACACAACTTCATAGTCATTCCAGACCTGTCTGCCGGAGAGAAGCTCAGGGAGGCCCTCGACTTACGGCAGTTCATTCAGTGACCGTCCACTGATAGAGCCAGTTTTCACCTGACCGCTACAGCATCCCCAGGGTCACGGGATTGAAATTCGGACGCTTGGCAACTGACTCGTGTTTATGACGGTCGCAATGTCCCGGGGTCATGGGATCAGCCTTTGTGACCTTCTGAAAAGGAAGCCAATGGGGACGGAGGAAGGAAGAGAAAAGGGAGGGAGAGAGGAAGGAAGGAAGGAAGGGAAAGATGAAGAGAAGAAGGAAGGAAAGGAAAGGAGGAAGGAAGAAAGAAAGACCTTGCCTCCAGAAGTTGTAGGTGCTCCCATCGCTGGAGGTTTTAAAGAAGAGGCTGGGCAGCCATTTGTCCAGGGTGGGTGGGGCAGGGTCTCCTCCTGCTTGAGAAGAGGGTTGGACTAGAAGACCTCCAAGGTCCTTTCCAACCCTAGGATTCTGAGATGGATGGATAGATAAGATGCATGACAAACAAAAATCAGAGGAATGGGTGGGTGGGTGGATGGATGGCAGGCAGGAAGGAAAAGCTTGTCTTTGTTGCTCCATCACTGGATATCTTCAAGAAGAGATTAGACCTTTGCCTGGAATATCAGGGCTTCCTGCTTGAGCAGGGGGTTGGACTAGAAGTCCTCCGAGGTCCCTTCCCCTCCCTACGACTCTACGATTCTCAGTCTCCATCCTGTCCATCAAAGCATCCTCTCTCTT
>JAKRSI010000127.1:757500-812500 GCA_029890345.1 Natrix helvetica helvetica
TTTATGAGCACAGTTATTTGAGGAAACCCTGACGCTATTATTAGCCAGCAGCTCAAAACCAAGATCTTCCAAGGTGAAAGTCCCTTTCGGTTTGAGCTGCTGCTGCTGCAACGGCTGTTTCACAAGAAGGGGGAAGGAGAAGGGGGGGGAGGAAAGCTGCAGCTTTTGTTAATTATCGGGATGCGGCCCTCTTAATGAAATGCAACGCCCAAAGCCATGCAAGCTGCAAAACACAGCTTTTGGGCAGCGGCGGGGAGGGGGGGGAGCAGCGGCAAGACAGGAGGCTACAAATATGTGTGTGTGTGTGTATTTGTTTTGGTAGATTTTCACGGGTGTAGGTATGCTGGTCTTGTTGTATTCGGGTCTTTTCCCGTGTAAGATTGAGTCTCTTGGCCAAGATACTGTCAGTCTTACACGGGAAAAGACCTGAATACGCCAAGACCTGCATATATTTGAATTTGAAGAATGAACTCCTGGTCTCACCTGGAGTAAAGCCAGCAGGTGACCAGGTGTTCTGTTTTTTTTTTTTTAAATTAAATTAATTAATTCTTTTTTTAAAAGCAGCTATTAAAAATCCATTTTCTTTGCAATTCTGGATGCGGGAGGGAACCTGACGGGAGAGAAGGAAAAATGGATTTGGATGGTTTATGATCATTTATTCTTGCTTTTTTGTTGTTGTTGGAGTGGCGTGATTATTTTTTCCCCCCTGGCACGCAGGCAGTAAGGAGACGCCTTCCCCAGCCTCTTTAGTACAGGCAGTCCTCGACTTACAGCAGTTCACTTAGCACCCGTTCAAAGTTTACAACGTCACGGAGGAAGGGGGCTAACGGGTGTTTTTTCACACTTACGACCGTCGCAGCCGTCCCCGGGGTCACGTGATCGAAATTCAAATACTTGGCAACTGTCTCATACACATTATGATGGTTGCAGTGTCCTGGGGTCATATAATCCCCTTTTGCGACCTTTTGACGAGCAAAGTCAATGGGGAAGCCATATTCACTTAACAACCGTGTCACTAACTTAACAGCTGCAGTTATCCACTTAACAACAGTGGCAAGAAAGGTCATAAAACAGGATTAAACTCACTTTTTAAAAATGAAGAAGAGACTGGACCAGCCCCCTGTCTGAAATGGTCTAAGGCTTCCTGCTTGAGCAGGGGGTTGGACTAGAAGACCTCCAAGGCCCCATCCAACTCTGCTATTCTTTAATCCCAGATCAATTAACCAGTGGAACGCCTTGCCACCAGAAGGTGTGGCTGCTCCATCCCTGGAGGAAAGACTGGAGAGCCACTTGTCTGAAATGGTCTAAGGCTTCCTGCTTGAACTGGGGGCTGGACTGGAAGACCCCCAAGACCTTCCAGCTCTATTCTGATGGATGGATGGATGGATTGATGGATGGATGGATGCACCGACGGACACTGTAGATAGATTAATTGAAATGGTCTAGGGCAGTGATGGCGAACCTTTTTTGGCTCGCGTGCCACATGTGGGGGGAGCGCAGGGGGGTCGAGTGCGGGCGTGCCGCACCCATAATGCAACGTGTGACCCCCCCAGTGCGCATGCGCGCACAACGTACGACCCCCCCAATTTTTACATGTTTTTTTCGCCCTCCCCAGGCTCCAGAGGCTTTATAGGAGCCTGGGGAGGGCGAAAAGAGCCTCCCCCGAAGCCCCGGAGGCTTCAGGGACCGTCCCTGAAGCCTCGGGGGGGCGGGGGAGGCTCTTTTCGCCCTCCCCAGGCTCCTATAAAGCCCCTGGAGCCTGGGGAGGGCAAAAAATAGTTTTTAAAAAGGTGAACTCAGCTGGCTAGCGCGCGCATGCGTGCTGGTCAGCTGACAGGGCAGCGCCTCGCGTGCCCTGACAAATGGCTCTGCGTGCCACTTGTGGCACGCGTGCCATAGGTTCGCCATCACGGGTCTAGGGTCTCCTGCTTGAGCAGGGGATGGACTAGAAGACCTCCAAGGTCCCTTCCAGCTCTATTCTGATTGATTGATTGGAATGGTCTAAGGTCTCCTGCTTGAGCAGCGGGTTGGACTAGAAGACCTCCAAGGTCCCTTCCAGCTTTATTCTGATGGATTGATCTTGGAGTCATCTCCTGACCTTTGCGAGTTGAAGATCCCAGAACCTTCTCTTTGGTCTCCATCCCCCACCTCAGACTCACAATCATCAAACCCCCCAACCCACGTAAAGATCCATCATCCACCAGAACAGCATGGCTGGGGTGGGGGTGGGGGGAGAGAAACAGAAACAGAGAAACAGAGAGAAAGAAACAGAAACAGAAACAGAGAGAGAGAGAGAAAGAAACAGAAAGAAACACACACACACAGAGAAACAGAAGAGAGAAAAAACAGAAAGAGAAAGAAATAAAGAAACAGAAACAGACAGAAACAGGGAGAGAGAAACAGAAAGAAACAGAAACAGAGAGAAAGAAAGAAACAGAGAGAGAAACAAAAAGAGGAAAACAGAAAGAGAAAGAAATAAAGAAACAAACAGAGAGAGAGAGAGAAAGAAAGAAACAGAGAGAGAAAGAAAGAAACAGAAACACAGAGAAAAAGAAACAGAAAGAAACACAATGAGAAACAGATAAAGAGAAAAAACAGAAAGAGAAAGAAATAAAGAAACAGAAACAGACAGAAACAGAGAGAGAGCGAAACAGAAAGAAACAGAAACAGAGAGAAGCAGAGAAAGAGAAAGAAATAAAGAAACAGAAACAGAGATAGAGAGAAACAGAGACAGAGTGAAAGAAAGACAGAAAGTGAAAGAGAAACAGAAAGAGAGAGAAAGAGAAAGACAGAAAGAAACAGAGACAGAGAGAAACAGAGAAAGAAAGAGAGAGAGAAAGAGAAAAAGAAACAGAAGACACACACACACACACAGTGGCTGAGATAAATCTGATTTCATCTGGGAATGTTTTCTGAGGAGGGGGACCAAGAAGGAGGAAGTGGGTACACAGCCCCAATGTCTCCTTGCACTGCAATGTGGCCGGAAGCGTCTGATTTCTCGCCCGCCAAAGGTTTTATTTACCAAAGAAGTCAAAACGGATCAGACAATTAAGAAGAGCAAACGGCCCTTGCCCAATCTGCATTTGCTCAGCTGTTCCTTCCCCCCCCAACGATCCCCGTCTCCCACAAGTCAATTGGCCCTAGAAGATCAGCTTCTCCTCTAGATAAGCACATTGGCGTTCGGGGGGGGGGGGGAAGAAAAAAAATAAAAATAAAATAAATATATAAAAAGAGTGCGTGCCAACAGCTGCGGCGCTTGAAACGAGAACAGACAAGGATGTGGCCTGGAATGATAATTAAGAGCGCTGGGTTCCCCCCCCCCTTCCTTCCCGGCCTGCTCCCATTGCAGGTGCCAGCCTTGAGTGCCAGGGGTCTCACGTCTGCTTGGCACCTGCATTTGCGGGAGGGGGGAGGGATGCCGGGGTGGTGGTGGTGGCACCTGAGGGGGGGGGGATTTGGCCAGAGACTCTGCTATCCGCCAGGCTTTGAAAGAAGATTGTTTAGAAGGGGCTTTCTCCAGCTTGGCAGATTTAAGAGGGGTGGGCTTCAAATTCAAATTAAGAGGTCCTTGCCTCTTAAGCAGACTATCCGAGTCGGAAGGGACCTTGGAGGTCTTCCACTCCAACCCCCTGCTCAAGCAGGAGACAATAGACCATCCCAATGAATCAGAATGCAGCTGGAAGGGACCTTGGAGGTCTTCTAGTCCAGTCCCTTTCTCAAGCAGGAGACCCTAGACCATGTCAATCAATCAATCAATCAATCAATCAGAATAGAGCTGGAAGGGACCTTGGAGGTCTTCTACTCCAACTCTCTGCTCAAGTAGGAGACAATAGGCCATCCCAATGAATCAGATTAGAATTGGAAGGGACCTTGGAGGTCTTCTAGTCCAATCCCTTTCTCAAGCAGGAGACCCTAGACCATGTCAATCAATCAATCAATCAATCAATCAATCAATCAATGAGAATAGAGCTGGAAGGGACCTTGGAGGTCTTCTACTCCAACTCTCTGCTCAAGTAGGAGACAATAGGCCATCCCAATGAATCAGATTAGAATTGGAAGGGACCTTGGAGGTCTTCTAGTCCAATCCCTTTCTCAAGCAGGAGACCCTAGACCATGTCAATCAATCAGTGAGTTTCCATCCATCGCCCTGGAGGTCTGATCCTGCAATCCTCTTGCTATCAATAGTCACAAGCTTAGAACCATAGAAACCTAGAACCAAAAGGCTGGATGGGACCTCGGAGGTCTTCTAGTCCAACCCCGGCCCAAAGGAGGAATCATTATACTATCTTGGTCAAATGACTGTCCAGTCTCCTCTTCTTGAAGTCCTCCAGTGATGAAGCAGCCATAACCTCTGAAGGCAACTTCTGTTCCACTGATGAATTGACCTGGGATTATAGAATAACGGTCGGGAGGGGCCTTGGAGGTCTTCTAGTCCAACCCCCTACTCAAGCAGGAGACCCCTTGGCCTGTGATGGCAAACTATGGCCCAAATGGCTGCCCAACCTGTTCTTAAAACCACCCTGTTTTCATGTACGTCCTTCAAAAATAAGTTAGCTGGATGGAAACTCTTCAAGGAGAAATGTCCTGACAGTGAGGACAATCAACCAGGGGAACTGCTTGCCACCAGAGGTTGTGGTCACTCCATCCCTGGAGGTTTTTAAGAAGAGATTGGACTGTCGCTTGTCTGAAATGGTCTACGGTCTCCTGGTTGAGCAGGGGGGCTGTTGGATTAGATGACCTCTGCGGCCCCTTCCAGCTCTATTCTGATTGATTGATTGATCGGTTGATTGATTGAAAAGGTCTACGGTCTCCTGCTTGAGCAGGGTGTGTGTGGACTAGATGACCTCCGCGGCCCCTTCTAGCTCTATTCTGATTGATTGGTTGATTGATTGAAAAGGTCTAGGGTCTCCTGCTTGTGCAGGGTGTGTGTGGACTAGATGGCCTCCGTGACCCCTTCCAGCCCTATTCTGATTGATTGATGTGGTCTAGGGTCTCCTGCTTGAGCAGGGGGGGTTGGACTAAATGGCCTCTGAGGTCCCTTCCAGTTCTATTCTGATTGAAAACATAATTTATTCAAAGCATGTTACAGTGACTGGGGAGGGAGAGGGTTTTTCCCCCAAATTCTACCTCTTTCTTTCTCTATTCCACACACACACTCAGGAGACCTTTGCTGGTGCATGCAGCCTGAAAGGGGGAAACACCCCAATTTTCTCTCCCTTGCAAATCTGAGCCCTCCTTAGTCTCTTTGCGCCCCCTCCTCCTTTCCCTTTCCTGCTAGCAGAATAAATTATGAACGCTCTTTTTTTAAAAAAAAATCAACTAAAACCTCCAGAACGTGTGTCCTGCACGAAAGGGTTTTATCATTTGCAGCAAGGGGGGGGGGGTGGGGGTCTCGGGACTTGCAGGGGTAGCAATGAAGGGGAAGAAGGCCTCGTAAAGATATGGGGAGGAAGGCAGGGGGTGGGGGGTGGGGGTGGGGAGAAGAGAGACACAGCTTTGAAAGACTTTTTCCGGGTCTGCCGTGTAGCTACAACGGCGTCTTGTGTTCCTTACATCCGCAGTAGGGATTTTTCAACGCGTAAAGCTGAATTTTAATCGCCGCCTCAATTGACTATTAAAATACAGCACTGCACCGTAAAATCACAGCGGCTCAATCCCGCAGCAGCGCGCAGGCCGTCTGCAGAATGATAAGAGGGGATGAGGGCTGCGGCTTCCGTCATCGGCCTTCTCGCCCCACCGACCCCCCCCCCCACAACAACTTGGCTTGTTATGCTTGAGGCTGGCAGGAGGGACAGGGAGGAGGAGGAGGAGGAGGGGAGAAGGGTGAACTGGAGGAGGAGGAGGAGGAGGGACTGGGGGGTGCTTGGTGCTCTCTGGGCTTGGTGGTTTTCCTGCAGGCGTTTCATGACCCAACTAGGTAACATCATCAGTGCTAGAAGGGTTTGCAGAGAGCAGGAGGAGGACTGTAAAAAACCTCCAAGGTCCCTTCCAGCTCTATTCTGACCGGTTGATTGCTTGAAATGGCCTAGGGTCTCCTGCTTGAGCAGGGGGCTGGACTAGAAGACCTCCCAGGTCCCTTTCCACTCTCTTATTCTCTATCTTTGAAACCGATGTGATGCCTTTTCTCTCGTGTTGGGAGAGGGACTCCTGGGGTGGACGAGGGGAGCCTGGTGTCTTTATGGGGTCAGTTCAGGAGGGGCAGCCTTGCCTAGATGAAGTCCTGTCTCCACCCTCCTCCGTCTAATTTTTCCACTACCACCACCTCCTCCTCCTCTTCCTCCTCTTACAGCGATCTATCTATCTATATATCTTATCTATCTCTATCTATTTCTTTCTTTCTTTCTTTCTTCTTTCTTTCTTCTTTCTTTCTTTCTTCTTTCTTTCTTTCTTTCTTTCTCTTTCTTTCTTTCTTTCTATCTCTATCTATCTGTCATCTATCTATCTATCTATCTATCTACCTACCTACCTACCTACCTCTTATCTATCTATCTATCTATCTATCTATCTATCTATCTATCTATCTATCTATCTATCTATCTATCTATCTATCTACCTACCTACCTACCTACCTACCTACCTACATCTATCTATCTATCTATCTATCTATCTATCTATCTATCTATCTATCATCTATCTATCATCCCTCCTTCCATCCATCCATCCATCCATCCATCCATCCATCTATCTATATCTCAATCAATCAATCAATCAATATCTCTATGAATCAATTATCTATCTATCTGTCTATCTATCTATCTATCTATCTATCTATCTACCTATCTATCTAATCTATCTATCTCAACAGAGCTGGAAGGGACCTTGGAGGTCTCCTAGCTCAAGACGACTACGAGGCTTCATTAAAAAGGGGATAATTTCCAGATCACAGGAAACATGACTTCCAACTCACCCTGGGCTAATCAGATCCCATTCCCAGCATCGTCCCGGGAAAGAGCACTTCAGAGAAGCCGAAAACGGGGAAAGGGAAAGCGAGGGGATGGGAGGACTGGCAATGAGCTCCTAGGAGTTGCTGGGAAGCCTTGAGAGGGGGGGGGGGTGATAACCATCTTCCCCAAAGCTGGAAGGATATCTTTCGGGAACTCATGTTTTATTCCCTTTGGTTCCAGAGTTAGACGGACACATTTAGAATGTAGAACAGCAGACGTGGAAGGAAGGGACCTCAGAGGTTATCTAGTCCAGCCCCCTGCTCAAGCAGGTGACCTTATTCCATCCTGGTCAAACAGTTGTCCAGTCTCTTCTTGGAAACCTCCAGTGATGAAGCACCCACAACCTCTGAAGACAAGCTCTTTCCTCGATTCATTGTCCTCCCTGTCAGGAAGTTTCTCCTTAATTCCAAGTTGCTTCTCTCCTTCATTCGTTTTCCCATCCTTTGTTTCTTGTCCTGCAAGAACAAGGGAAGAACAAGGGAAGACCTTCCACGGATTAGTTGGTCAGGGATTATAGAGTAGCAGAGTCAGAAGGGACCTTGGAGGTCTTCTAGTCCAACCCCCTGCTCAAGCAGGAGATCCTAGACCATTTCAGACAAATGGGTGTCCGGTCTCTTCTTAAAAGCCTCCAGTGTTGGAGCAGCCACAGCTTCTGGTGGCAAGCTGTTCCGCTGTCTAATTGTCCTCACTGTTAGGAAGTTTCTCCTTAGTTCCAGGCTGCTTCTCTCCTGGATGAGTTTCTATCCGTTGCTGCTGCTTCTCCTGCCTTCTGGTGCTTTGGAGAATAAGGTGACCCCTCCTCTTCTTTGGGGCAGCCCCTCCTTCCATGCCCAACTCCTGCTAGCATTCTCCGTACGTGTCCATCTCCAGGCCTTCAAGCATCCCAGTTGCTCTTCTCTGCACTTTTCCCAAAGTCTCAACCTCCCTTTTGTGTAACGTGGGGACCAAACCTGGAGGCAGAATTCCAGGTGTGGCCTTACTAAGCCTTTACACAGCGGTGCTAACCCTTCCCCTGATTTTCATTCCATGTCTATACAAATTCTGTTGAGTTTGTAGAGAGAGAGAAGGACAAATTCTGTCCTTCGAAGTCTCGGCAGAGGCCAAATCTTCTCTGTCCGTGAACTTCCCTCTCCCTCGCGCGAATCCCCCTGATTCATGGTTTGTGGGCCCGATCTTGGCTTTCCTTGTGTGTGCTCTTTGTTGTTGTTTCTGTTTACCGCTGGCTGTTAACCACTGGTAATTACCAGTACAGTTGTGAGATAAAAACACGACTGAATTATGACAAGCCTTTGTGCAACAATCCCTCCGAATGGGCTCCGAAGGCAACAGCTGTACAATTAGGCTATAAATCCTTTGAAATGAAGTTGTCTCTGGCAGGGGTATCGGCGCGGCCACATTTCTGCCGAAGATAACTAGGTTCCCCAGCCTCTATTGGGTCATCCCGGGGAGGGCCTGGAAAAGATCCTTGGTTAGAAGAGGAGGGGCCCCGCCTGTTCTCCAAAGCCCCCGAGGGCAAGAGGAGAAGCAACGGATGGGAACAGGTCAGGAAGAGAAGCAACCTGCAATGGAGGAGAAACTTCCTGATAGTGAGGACAATTAGCCAGCGGAACAGCCTGCCACCAGACGGTACTCCATCGCTGGAGGTTTTTAAGAAGAGATTGGCCAGCCATTGTTGGACTAGAAGACCTCCAAGGCCCCTTCCAGCTCTATTCTGATTGAGTGATATGGTATCTCCTGCTTGAACAGGGGGTTGGACTAGAAGACCTCCAAGGCCCCTTCCAGCTCTATTCTGATAGATTGAGTGATATAGTATCTCCTGCTTGAACAGGGGGTTGGACTAGAAGACCTCCAAGGCCTCTTCCAGCTCTATTCTGATAGATTGAGTGATATAGTATCTCCTGCTTGAACAGGGGGTTGGACTAGAAGACCTCCAAGGTCCCTTCCAACTCTGTTATTCTATGAAGTCGTGGGTGTCCATGCCTAACAAAGCGAAACCTTAAGGGTGACATAATAGCAGTGTTCCAGTATTTGAGGGGCTGCCCTAGAGAAGAAGAAGGGGGTCCACCTATTCTCCAAAACACTTGAAGGCAGGAGAAGAAACGACGTGTTGAAACTCATCAAGGAGAGAAACAACCGGGAAGTAAGGAGGAATTTCCTAACAGTGAGGACAATTAGACAGTGGAACTGCTTGCCACCAGAGGTTGTGGCTGCTCCATCACTGGAGGCTTTCAAGAAGGGATTGGACAACCATTGCACCTGGATGGTCCAGGTTCTCCCACTCGAGCAGGGGGTTGGACTAGAAGACCTCCAAGATCCCTTCCAAGTGTCTTGATCTGTATTCTGCTACTTGGGCCTCATCCAAGTCAACAGACCATCCATGGCCCCCACTAGATGTTGAGGGGGGGAGAGAAGCCGACATTAGAAAGCAGGAATAATTAAAATAAAACCGTCCGTCTTTCCTTCTCGAAGTCCTACAAGGCTGCTTTGGAATCTCTAATCACATCTTGAAACTCAGTGTAACTAATTAAAACAGAAAAGGCTTCTTTTTAATTAAGAAATATATATATATATAAATACCGGGGAAGATTGGGAAGTCATCTCAGCCCATCACCTCATCCCTTTCGCTTTCACCTCTCAGCTCCGCGATATTATTAAAGTGAGTCTCTGGGAATAGATCCTTTCCCAGCTGTGTCCAAGGACGACTGGAAGGGCCTTGGGAGGTCTTCTAGTCTAGCCCCCTGCTTAAGCAGGAGATGCTATATTATTCTGGACAAATGGCTGTCCATTTGTCTTCTTGAAAACCTCCAGTAATGAAGCATCCACAACTTCTGGAGGCAAGCCCTTCCTTCCTTCCTTCCTTCCTTCCTTCCTTCCTTCCTTCCTTCCTTCCTTCCTTCCTTCCTTCCTTCCTTCCTTCCTTCCTCCCTCCCACTTTCCCTCCCTCCTTTTTCTTCCTTCCTTCTTCCCTATCTCCCTTTTCCTCCTTCCTCCCTATCTCCCTTCCACTTTCTCCTTCCTTCCTTCCTTTATCCCTTCCTTCCTTCCTCCCTCCCACTTTTCCTCCCACCCTTTCCTTCCTTCCTCCCTATCTCCCTTCCACTTTCTCCTTCCTTCCTTCCTTCCTTCCTCCCTCCCTCCCACTTTTCCTCCCTCCCTTTCCCTCCTACCTTCCTCCCTATCTCCCTTCCACTTTCTCCTTCCCTCCTCTCTTTCTTCCTTCTGCCTTTATTCCCTCCCTTTTCCTCCTCCCTCCCTATCTCCCTTCCACTTTTTCCTTCCTTCCTCTCTTCCTTCCTTCTGCCTTTCCTCCCTCCCTTTTCCTCCTCCCTCCCTATCTTCCATCCACTTTCTCCTCCCTCCCTCCCTCCCATCCATGCATCCAATCTTTTGTCTGTCATGTATCTTCTCTATCTCACAATCATAGAATCCAATGGTTGGAAGGCACTTAATGAAAAGAAGGAGGAGGGGGTGACATGATAGGAGTGCTCCAATATTAGAGGGGCTTCCCCAAAGAAGAGGGGGGGGGTCAACCTATTCCCCAAAGCCCCTGAAGGCAGGACAAGAAGCAACGGGTGGAAACTCGTCAAGGAGAGAAGAAACCTGGAACTAAGGAGAAACTTCCTAACGGTAAGAGCAATGAACCAGTGGAACAGCTCGCCACCAGACGTTATGGGTGCTCCATCACTGGAAGTTTTTAAAGAAGAGACTGGACAACCAATTTGTCTGAAATGGTCTAGGGTCTCCTGCTTGAGCAGGGGGTTGGACTGGAGGACCTCCAAGGTCCCTCCCACCTCTATACTGATAGATTAGATAGATAGATAGATAGATAGATAGATAGATAGATAGATAGATAGATAGATAGATAGAGAAAGAAAGGATCTAGGGTCTCCTGCTTGAGCAGGGGGTTGGACTGGAGGACCTCCAAGGTCCCTCCCACCTCTATTCTTATAGAATAGATAGATAGATAGATAGATAGATAGATAGATAGATAGATTGATAGATAGATAGATAGATAGATAGATAGATAGATTGATAGATAGATAGAGAAAGAAAGGATCTAGGGTCTCCTGCTTGAGCAGGGGGTTGGACTGGAGGACCTCCAAGGTCCCTCCCACCTCTATTCTTATAGAATAGATAGATGATAGATAGATAGATAGATAGATAGATAGATAGATAGATAGATAGATTTGATAGATAGATAGATAGATAGATAGATGGATAGATAGATAGATAGATAGATAGATAGATAGATAGATAGATAGATAGAGAAAGAAAGGATCTAGGGTCTTCTGCTTGAGCAGAGGGTTGGACTAGAGGGCCTCCAGGGTCCCTTCCAGCTCTTATTATCCTACCTTCTGTGTTCCTCGATCTTTTTGGAATCAGCTGACCCTTGAAAAGAATCCCATAAACCAAGGAGGATCTACTCCGGCGATAAATTATACTCGACAAACTCAGTGGCCGGATTCCCTTGGCTTGCTAACTTGAAACCCCATTACAGCTTTGAGGAATGTATGAACGCGGGCATAAAATTGGAATTACCCAGGAAGGCCGGTGGGAACGTAGATGAGCTTTAACTGGAAACCTCCAGCTCTTGCACGACCGTGTCTACAAACACACACACACACACACCGAAGACCCCTCTTGGATACATCCCCCCAAAAGAGGGGGGGTGGGGGGTAGGGGACTTAGGATGGGCCTTGATTCAAGTCACAAAAATCCCCGTAAGATTTGGACGGCGTCTTTTTTTCTCCCCCCGTGATTCTCGGCCGCTGCCTTCCGCAGCCCCACAACCAAATAGTGCGTGAAAATCTTCCCGTGATTTGCGAGGACTGTCACACCGGTCTCCTTTGGGCTAAAGCGCCATTATGCAAAAATATATAATAATAATAATTTAAAAAGCAGATTAAGGAGAAAAAAAAGCAGAAGCACGTAGGCGGGGATTAAGGCCTGAAGTGAGCCGAAAAGGGAAAACACTGCTAATTTTAATTTTAATTTTTTTTCCCCCCTGTGGCTCTCTTGCCAAAATGTCTCCCTGCGTTCTCCCTTTTTTCATGAAATGTTTGGGCTTCTGTCGACAAACGTCATCGTCTCCCCATGACCTCTCTGAAGGCATGGAAGGTCAGAGTCGGAAGGGACCTGGGAGGTCTTCTAGTCCAACCCCCTGCTCAGGCAGGAGACCCTGTACCATCTCAGTCCAATGGCTGCCCACTCTCTTCTTCAAAACCTCCAGGGATAGAGCTCCCACAACCTCTGGTGGCAAGCTGTTCCACTGGTTAATTAATGCAGGATGATTATTATAGAATAAGAGAATTGGAAGGGACCTCAGGGGCCTTCTAGACCAATCCCTCCCCCCTCCCCTCTTCCTCCTTCACCTCCACCACACTTCTTCCTCCTTCACTTTTCCCTTCTCCTCCTCCTTCCTCTTTCTCCTTCCTCCTTCTTTCCCTTCTTCTCCTTCTCCTTCTTCACCTTCACCACACTTCCTCCTCCTCCTCCTTTCCCTTCTCTCCCTTCACTTCCACCACACTTCCTCCTCCTCCATTTTTCCCTTCTCCTTCCTCTTCCTTCTCCTTTCCCTTCTTCTCCTTCTTCACCTCCACCACTCGTCCTCCTCCTCTCCTTCCTCTTCTTCCTCCTCCTCCTACCACCTCCTCCACCACCAACACCTCCCTCGTTATCACCCTTCCTTCTCCTCCTCTTTCCCCTTCCCCCTCCTCCTCCTCCTCTTCATCACCCTTCCTTCTCCTCCTCTTTCCCCTTCACCCCTTTTCCTCCTCATCATCATCACCCTTCCTTCTCCTCTTTCCCCTTCCCCCTTCTCCTCCTCTTCCTCCTCCTCCTCCTCTACCAGCACCTTTGCTATCACCCTTCCTTCTCCTCCTCTTTCCCCTTCCTCCCTTCCCCTCTTCCTCCTCCTCCTCCTCCTCCACATTCACTATCACCCTTCCTTCTCCTCCTCTTTCCCCTTCCCCCCTCCTCCTCCACCTCCTCCTCCTCCACTTTCTCTATCACCCTTCCTTCTCCTCCCCTTCCCCCTTTCCCCCCTCCTCCTCCTCCTCCTCTTCTCCCCCCCCCCTTTTAAATATAGTAAGAATTAAGCCGTTATTAGCATTCAGGGGAAAGTGCCTGTGGCAGCCGTCAGGCAAAGCACGGGATGCCACCTGCAGTTCAAAGCCATCCTTGATAAGGCTGTAATTAGATTTGGGATGCGGAGGAAGCTCATTAAAATTAAAGGAGACATTTGTCACTGTTTTGAAGAGGCTCGGATCCACTCGCACCACGCTGATCCCCTGACCTTGGCCTCCCCCACCCCAAAATCTGGCTTGTCAGGTTTTAAAACAAATGCGGGGAGTTTTCCATTAGGGGCTTCGAACAGGGTGGGTGGGTGGGGGTCTTTCCCTCACACGCGACGGAAGCCCCCTCTTGGCAACTGGGGGAGACGGAGGCGGCTTGGGATGAGTTTGCAGCACGGTAGGAAAAGCAAGCAAGCTACGATGGCAAGGCTTCATTTAGTGACCATTCCACCTTACGACGGGTGGGGAAAAAAGGGACACAAGGCCCCTTTTGCACACTTAATGACAGCATAAGCATCCCCCCCCTGCTCAAAACCCTTGGCAACAGACTCATAGTTATGACGTCCCGGCTTTGCGACTTCGAGGGGAATCCCCTTTGAAGGATTCCCTCCTCCCGGTATGTCATAACTAGGAGTCATTTGCCAAGGGTCTGCGACCTTCCAGCCGGCAAAGTCGAATTCAACAACCGTGTCGCCAAGTGAAGAATTGCAGCGATTCACTTAACAACGGTGCTCCCCACCAAAAAGACCTTTCCGTTGCTAAGCGGTTAAGTGGGTTTTGCCTCCTTTTACGACCATTCTTGTCGGCGTTGTTAAGGGAATCACTTCCATTGTTAAGTTAGTCACGCATCGGTTAAGCAAATCCAGCTTCCCCCCCATCGATTCTTTTGGCCGGAAAGTTGCAACGGGGGATCACGTGACTCCCAGGAGGCTGCAACCGTCGTAAGTGCGAGTCGGTTGCCGAGCGTCTGAAACTTTGAGCAGGAGATGGAGTTTTTCAACAGGCTTCCAAAATGTAAAATCCGAAGAGAAATGTAAAGAAACAACTGCGGAAAAATGATTGCAAGTCGCTTTTTCCAATGTGATGTCACTGAAGGAACCTTTGTAACTATCGTTTTATTTTTGTATTTTATTTTATTATTGTATTATTTCCCTTCCCTCCGCTTTATTTTATATTTCATTTCGTTTCATTTCATTTTCATTCTGACTCTGTAAAGCCACTTAGAGAGGGGCCGTAAAAGCCCTCTGAAGCGGTATATAAGTCAAAGTGCGATTGCTATTTTTATTTTATTTTCTTTATTACACGGGGATTGTGCAGCTTACACCTTCCAATTCCCTCCTTGCACGGGTCAGCTGATTGCAGGCATGCACACCTGCGTGCAAAACACACACACGCGCACACACACACAGACAGACAGACAGACAGACAGACAGACAGACAGACTTGCTATTTGCTTCATGGCTTTTCGTGGCCCTCCTGCCAAAGCATGTCAGCACAACCTAGAAATAGTTCCTGCCCTGGGAGAGGAGGAGGAGGAGGAGGAAGAGAAGGGAAGGACTGCTGGGGTCGGGGGGGGGGGGGGGAGGCTTGGCAACGTTGTGGAGTTGGCAATATAATTGGTGGCCGCTGCCTCTCTTGAGTTGCCAGCTGGGATGCTAGGTGACAATGACCTTGGGGGAGGGATGGGGTGACAGGAGTGGAACGGAATGGCAGAGCTGGAAGGGGCCTTGGAGGTCTTCTAGTCCAACCCCCTGCTCAGGCAGGGGACCGTATGCCACTCTGGAGAAATGGCTGCCCAGTCTCTGGGTGGAAACCTCCGGGGATGGAACTACCCACAACTTCTGGAGGGAAGCCCTTCCTTCCTTCCTTCCTTCCTTCCTTCCTTCCTTCCTTCCTTCCTTCCTTCCTTCCTTCTTCCCTCCCTCCCTCTCTCCCTCCTTCCCTCCATTCCTTCATTCTCTCATCCTTCCTTCCTCCCTCCCTCCCTTTCTTCCTCCTTTCTCATCTTCCTCCCTCCCTCCCTTACTTTCCTCCCTCCCACCCCCGAGATGATTGGCATTGCTTTCCCCCCCCTAAATGAGGCAAGAAGACTGGCTTCTTCTGGGGGTCCCTGCAGCCCTTCCGTCCCTTTGGGGGAGCCACTGAGATGACCTTGGATGAAAACCCCTCTTTCCAAGAAGCCCCCTAAGATTTTGCACTCCATGCTGCAACCCTCATTGTGCCGCTTCTCCTCTCCAGCGCCCTCCCCCAACTCCCCCACCCCCCTTTATCCCCCAGTGACTTGGGGAGGGGTCCGTCTCCTTATCTCCTTTCTCAGGGGGGGGGGCTCTTTGCCTCTTCCCCCCAAGGCCGTTTCCCTCCCAGGAAAACCTGCTCCGGCTGCCTTCCTTTGCTGACCTATGAATTACCAAAGCCCCCTTAACGGTATGCCAAGCACTTGGAGAAGGAGCCAAAGTGCCCCCATCCATCTCTGCATTTAGCAGCCAAGAGTTAACGGGCACCAGGGCAGCTGTCAGGCGGGCCAGGATGGATGGATGGATGGATGGGGGGCTTGTTCACAAGAGGAGGAGGAGGAGGAGGAGAAGGAAGGAGGGGAGAAGGAAAGTGGAGGAGGAGAAGGGAGGAGGAAGAGGGGAAGGAGAAGGAAGGGGTTAACATGGTTCTGAAGTCTTCTTTCTGGATTCTCATTGCTCAGACCATTCTTGAGCCTTGCCTCATTTTATGACTGTTCTTGGATCAATTTGCAAGTGAATCACTGCCGTTCTTAAGTAAGTAACATGATTGTGAAGGGAATTCTTCTTTCTCTTCTTCTCCTCCTTCTTCTTCTTTTCCTTCTCTCCTCCTTCTCCCCTCCTCTCCTTCTTCTCCTTTTCCTTCTCCTCTTCTTCTCCCACTTCTCCTCTCCTCCTCCCCTTTTCTCCTCCTCCTTTTCCTCTTTTCCTTCTCCCCCTTCTCCTCTCCCCTTCTTTTCTTCTTGTCCTCCTTCTCTCCTCCTCCTTTCCTCCACCTTCTCCCCCTCCTCCTCCTCTCCTCCTCCTCTCCTCCTCCTCTCCTCCTCCCACTCCTTTCTTTCTTTTGTATTTTAGCCTCCGAAACAAAATTAAAAATTTGTCAACACCGAAGGCAATTTGGAAAATCGCTCCTCTTTCCAACCAACCTTAATCTCTGGGTTGGAATGCCACCGTTGGCACCCCCCCCCCCCCCCGGCAGGAAATGCTAAACGCAGCACTTAAGGGTTGGTTAACCCAACATCTGTTCCCGGTAGATTGGGGAAAGGATGGTGAAACGTAGAGAAGGATAAATCTTCCTTTTAAAAAATGAATTGTTGCGGATTCTACAAGGGTGGCCTCCCATCTCCCATCACCTTTCTGGGTCTCTGCGCGGCATCGAAAAGTGAGGGGGGCAAGTTGATCCGTGGTGTCCTTTCCCCACCGTTGAGTTGAAGCTCCTCTCTTCAACCAGCTTGGAATTGGCCGAAAACTAGACTGGCATAGAAATTCACCTGCCTCCTGTGGCAGTTCCCCTCTTCTTCTCTCCCAGACCACGGGGGGATACCATGCCCATCATATATCCTCAGAGGTGTTGTGGTCCACCAGGAGCCAGCATAACTGGCAGCCGATTCGGACAGTGAGGAGGGTTGGGGAGGAACCTGGGCCAGTCCTGGAGTCTGGGGAAGGCTCGGACGAGGGCTCTGTGTTGGAGGCAGAGAGGGGACCAAGCCCGTCTGGTAGTTATTTGCTGCCTCGCTGACATCAGTGAGGCAGAAGAACAGCTGGAGCCTCTTCCCAGCATGTGCAGAGCTGCCAGAAGGCGAGAACAATTAAGAAAACAGGGTCGACTCGGGAGTAAGGCTTGGAGATGATTGGCCCCTCCCGTAAGACATAAACGAGGAGCGAACGGGACGTGAGCTTTTGCAGGAAGCAATTGGTTCATTCTGGTCGGTTTCAAACTCTGAGAAGTTCTGTTGGACTCTGTGCTAAGTTTGGCCTTGCTCTGCGTTTGGCAATGAGGTCTCTGGCAGCATTCCCAGGGAGGTAAGGTGGGTGTTTATCAACATTCCCCTGAAAGACTGTGGTTCTCTGAACTACTCAAAATTTCTACTACTGATTCTCTGAACTACTCAAAAATTTTGCTACCTGTTCTCCGAACTACTCAAAATTTCTGCTAACGGTTATCTGAACTACTCAAAATGTCCGCTAATGGTTCCCAGAACCTGTCAGAACCTGCTCGATTTTACCCCTGAACTGTGCACGTGCTCGCAGAAGGTGTGAACCCAACCAGTACCAATGCAGGTAGGAGCCTGCCCCTGGCCACGCCCCCTGGCCACGCCCACCCAGCAATCGGGCAGAGAACCGGTTGCTAATTTTTTTCCATCCCACCCCTGCCCAGAGGGCTTTGTGGCCAAAGGGGAGAAATTCCCCACCGGACATTGATTGGGGTTGAGGAGATCTTCTGCCTGTCCTTGGGACGAGCGTCTCTCCCATCGGGCCCTTCCTTCATTCCCTTCCTCTCCCAGCCAAGGTCACCCGAAAGGCAGAAGGTGGTATAAACGGCCGTTATTTCAATCTTGACGGGTTGGTGCTAAAATTATAGCGCCGGTTGAATTATTTTAATACGGCTCCCTAAAACACTTCTAAGTGGTTTTTTTTTTTTAATATCAGCCCCGTGGTCCCGAAATTAGAGGAAAATTAAGAATCCCCAGGCTGAGGGAACAGCTGTAATAGTCAAGAGCCTGTCTTGGGTTTTATGGAGGTTTTATCCTTCCTCTCTAGGAGATCACAGGACATTGAAGGATAGAGTTGGAAGGGACCTTGGAGGTCTTCTAGTCCAACCCCTTGCTTGTGCAAGAGATCTGTTCTTGATAAATAGTTGTCCAGTCCTCTTGTTAAAAGCCTTCTATTCCAATCAATTCTAGCTCAAGCAGAAGACCCTAGGCCATTTCAATCAATCCATCCATCCATCCATCCATCCATCCGTCAGAATAGAGCTAGAAAGGCCCTTGGAGGTCTTCTAGTCCAACCCTCTGCTCAGGCAGGAGATCCTAGGCCACTTCAATCAATCAATCAATCAATCAATCAATCAATCAATCAGTCCATGAGAATAGAGCTGGAAGGGACCTTGGAGGTCTTCTAGTCCAACCCTCTGCTCAGGCAGGAGATCCTAGGCCACTTCAATCAATCAATCAATCAATCAATCAATCAATCAGTCCATGAGAATAGAGCTGGAAGGGACCTTGGAGGTCTTCTAGTCCAACCCTCTGCTCAGGCAGGAGATCCTAGGCCACTTCAATCAATCAATCAATCAATCAATCAATCAATCAGTCCATGAGAATAGAGCTGGAAGGGACCTTGGAGGTCTTCTAGTCCAACCCTCTGCTCAGGCAGGAGATCCTAGACCACTTCAATCCATCCATCCATCCATCCATCCATCCATCCATGAGAATAGAGCTGGTAGGGACCTTGGAGGTCTTCTAGTCCAACCCTCTGCTCAAGCAGGAAACCGTAAACCATTTCAGACAAATGGCTGTCCAATTTCTTCCTTAAAACCTCCAGTGATGAAGCAGCCACAAGTTCTGGTGGCAAGCTGTTCCACTGGTTAATTGTCCTCACTGTCAGGAATGTTCTCCATCCGTTGTTTCTCGTCTTGCCCTTTGGTGCTTTAGAAAATACTTTGACACCCCCCCCCCCTTTGTCTTTGGGGCAGCCCCTCAAATATTGGAAGGCTGCTATATGTCACCCCTAGTCCTTCTTTTCATTAGACTGGAGAGACCCAATTCCCGTAACCAGCTCTACCCTGGGCAAGTCGGTGCTGCTCACTACAGACGTGTAATCAAAATTTGGGTGCTTGACACCTGGGTCATGCTTATGACGGCCGCAGGGTCCCTGGTGGTCTCTGAGCTTGGTGGTATTCTTGCAGACGTTTCATGACCCAATTAGGTAACTTCATCAGTGCTAAAAGGCAGTGGGGTTTGCAGAGAGGAGGAGGAGGAGGAGGAGGAGGAACTGTGATGGTGGTGAAGGAGAGGGAGGAAAGGAGGAGGACAACTGTAGGGTCCTTGGTGCTCTCTGCCCTTGGTGGTTTTCTTAAGACGTTTCATGACCCAACTAGGTGACATCATCAGTGTTAGAAGGAAGCGAGGTTTGCGGAAAGAGGAAGAAGAGGAGGAGGAGGAGGAGGGACCGGTTCTTTATAAATGACTATTAATAGCTTAGGATGTAGACTGTGCCTCAGCCATCGTTTAACCAGGGTTAAAACAAGCCATGGCTTGGCATGGCACATGAAGGAGCGTGGGAAAATGACATGACTTTTTCCCGCCCCAGAGAACCCCGTGTGCGATTATCCCAGAACCATTTAGATAAGGTGTGTGTGGAAAAACCCTCCAAAATAGATGTCGATGATTTCTTCTGTGGAGGTTTTTCCATCTCTGCCAGGAACAGAAGGAAGAGAGAGAGAGAGAGAGAAGAGGAAGAGAGAGACAGAGAGAGACAGACAACAGGGAGGGAGAGAGACAGAGAGAAAGAGAGAGAAAGAGAGAGAGAGAGAGACAGAAAAAAAAAGAGAGAGAGATAAAAAGAGACAGACAGACAGGGAGAGAGAGAGACAGAGAGAGAGAAAGAGAGAAAAAGAGAGAGAGAGAGAAAGAGAGAGAGAGAAAGAGACAGAGAAAGAGACAGAGAGAAAGAGAGAGACAGAGAAGAGGAAGAGAGAGACAGAAAGAGACAGAGAGACAGGGAGAGAGACAGAGAGAAAGAGAGATAGATAGATAAAAAGAGACAGAGAGGCAGACAGACAGACAGGGAGAGAGAGACAGAGAGAGAGAGAGAGAGAGAAAGAGACACAGAGAGAGAGATAGAAAGAGAGAGAGACAGTGAGACAGACAGAAAGAGACAGAGAGAGAAAGAGAGAGAGAGACAGAGAGAGAGATAGGCCCAGAGAGAGACAGAGAGAGTGCGAAAGAGACACACACACACAGAGAGAAAGAGACAGAGAGAGAAAGAGACAGACAGACACATACACACACACACACACACACACACACACACACACACACACACACACACACACACACACACGATGGCTTCTTCCTCCCCCAGGAAAACCGGGGAATTTCCTGTCGGAGCGAAAGGCTCAAAGGATGAGCCGAGGTGGGAGAAATTGTGCTGAACTTTGCAGAATGTCTCGGAAGCCGCTTTTCCCAACTGGAGAAATTAAACGGAGTCTGGCACAACCGCCTTGGCACATTAATTTTCATAGCAGCTGATGTTAACGCCAGCCAGGCAGTGAGCCCGGCGTGGGTTTTTTGTCCGTACGGGGGCCTCGCGGCCTTCGCTCCGGGGAGGGACTCGGACACGGTGCCAACTTCTCCAAGGGCACGCATGGAGAACGACAGCGGAAAGGGCACGCCAAAACACGCACCTCCCTTCCGCCCACGGTTTTAGGAGCTTGCCCAGAGATTCAGCTGCCCACTGGCACCCAAAGAATTGGTACGATCGGTTGGATTCATGCCACCTTAGGATACCTTCACGGCCTTCCTAAGGGTCTCCCGGCTGCGGTACAAGAGGATGGGTGAGACAGGTTTTGCACAAACAAACACTGACACTGGCTGAGAGGTCCTTAAGTTGAACCAAGGGTCATCTAGTCCAACTCCCTGCTCAGGCAGGAGACCCTAGACCATTTCAATCCATCAATCCATCAATCCATCAGAATAGAGCTGGAAGGGACCTTGGAGGTCATCCAGTCCAACCCCGAGGAGACCCCAGACCATTTCAGACAGGTGTCTGTGCGGTCTTTTCTTAAAAACCTCCCAGGATGGAGCCCTTGCAAGGTCCGAAGGAATTCGAAAATTCTTCCCCTTTGAGGCTCGCCGGTGTCGAAATGCGTGTGAAAACTTTTGGATACGCATATAATCTCCCATCAAATCTCCATTTATTCCCTGCAAGGGACAAGCGGCAAGGACAAGCGGCAAACCTGGTTTAAAAAATGAGCTGTTTTAATGTCCATTTAGCCTCAAATTACATCTGGGCTCCGGAGGACGGATTCTACCCTTCAAACAGCGTCTCCTCTCCATCGTTCATACCTGGCCAGGTACGATGCTTCCTCCTCTGAGCCCAGAGACAAACGGAGCGGGGTGACCTTGGATTTGCTTAGCAGCGCCACGACTTTGGGTGCTGAATGGGGGGCATCGCTCCCCCCTGTGCTCAGGGAAGGGGGCTGACGAAGCCAGAAGTGGGGAAAACGTGGAATTTATTATTATTATTTTTTTAGCAAAGGGGAATTCTGCTAAGAGAGACATTCCCTGAAGATGGGCAGGAGTCCAAAATTTGGAGGAGTAAACCCCTGGGCCCATTAACCGACCCAGACTGGATCCTGCCATTTTAGCATGGGTGGGCTTTTTTTAAAGAAATGTGGGGCCCTTGGTGCTCTCTGAGCTTGTTGATTTCATGACCCAACTAGGGAACATCATCAGAGCTAGAAGGGAGTGAGGGTTTGCAGAGAAGAGGAGGAGGAAGAGGACTGTGGGGTCCTTGTTGCTCTCTGAGCTTGGTGGTTTCTTGTAGACATTTTGTGACCCAGATAGGTGACAACATCAGTTTTAGAAAGGAGTGGGGTTTGCAGGGAGGAAGAGGAGGACTGTGGGGTCCTTGATGCTCTCTCAGCTTGGTGGTTTCCTTGCAGACATCTCATGACCCAACTAGGGAACATCATCAGTGCTAGAAGGGAGTGTGGGAAGGAGGAGGAGGAAGAGGACTGGGGTCCTTGGTGCCTTCTGAGCTGGGTTGTTTTCTGGCAGACATTTCATCACCCAGTTAGGTGACATCATCAGTACTAGTGGGAGTGGGAGAAATTTCCTATTATTGGGAACAATTAACCATTGGAACGGCTTCACTCCAGAAGCTGTGGATGATCCATCCCCTGGATTTGTCTAGAATAGTAGAGGGTCTCCTGCTCAAGCAGGGGGTTGGGCTAGAAGACCTCTGAGGTCCCTTCCAACTCTGTTACTCTGTGTTTTCTGTGCTCAGGTGAAATTTTGAAGGACCCTTTCTCCTTTCAGCACCTTGGAGAGTGATTTATCCCTTTGTTTAAAAGAAGCACTTAAAAAACAGTGACCTGAGAGGTTCTCACACTTACGACTGCTGCAGTATCCCTCCCGTGGTCATGAGATCAAAAGTTGGAGGACGCTTGGCACAACTGACTCATATCTACGACCGTCGCCGTGTCCTGGGGTCACGCGATCCCCTTTTGCGACCTTCTGACCAGCAAAAGTCAACCCAAAGGTGTGGGAGCCAGTGGAGGGTCACTTGTCGTCCTAAGTTGAGGACTACCGTTCCGTGGGAATTGTGGCTGACGTTTTCCCACGGTCATCCCCCTTGGTTTCCGGGAATCCCCTTCCAGAAAGGGAGAATAATAATAATAATAATAATAATAATAATAATAATAATAATAATAATAACAACAACAACAACAACAACAACAACAACAACAACAACAACAACAACAACAACAACAACAACAACAATAGTATTTTTGTGCTCAAGGGGATTAAAGATCCAGTCTGCATGGGTATGACGAACGGCCCCCGGGGGCTGCCTTCCGTGGGAGATAAGTATCGCCACCTGTTCTGCATTTATCCAAAGCCCCCATTTGGGCTGCGGGAGAATTTAGATTAATAACCTTTCCGTCCGGAGGAGTAATTTCCTCCGAGGAGGCCATTTGCGTATTTGCGCGTGGCCTAAAGACGCCGTCACCGCCAGCTCTTCCCCGTGTCAACCGCGGATAATGATGTTGAAAAATAACACGCAAGGTTAATAGGTCTTACTAATCTCCTTCGAGCCCGAAAGGGAAGATTTCTCATTTCCCTCCCCCCCCCCTCATCCGGCTGGATATTGAAAATTGGCTATGAGACTGAAGCCAACCCTTGCCCCCCTCCCCCCCAAAATGCGGGGGAGCTGGCCTCGAATTAGTCCCCGGGGAGACTGTTGGAGTCTCCATTTGGTATGGGAAAGGAATCTTTTCAGTGGTCCTTGACTCTCTGACCCGTCACTCAAGGGTTGATTGACCCTTTGGGTCAAGCTGTGGGGGAAGCCACTCAATACAATAATACCATACAATAGCAGAGTTGGAAGGGACCTTGGAGGTCTTCTAGTCCAACCCCCTGCCTAGGCAGGAAACTCTATAGACTACTTCAGACAAATAGCTATCCAACATCTTCTTCAAGACTTCCAGTGTTGGGGCTTCAACAACTTCTGGAGGCAACTTCTGTTCCACTGATTAATTGTTCTCACTGTCAGGAAATTCCTCCTCAGTTCTAAGTTGCTTCTCTCCTTGAATAGTTTCCACCCATTGCTTCTTGTTCTACCCTCAGGTGCTTTGGAGAACAGCTTGACTCCCTCTTCTTTGGGGAAGCCCCTGAGATATTGGAAGACTGCTATCATGTTTCCCCTAGTCCTTCTTTCTCTTAAGCTAAACATACCCAGTTCCTGCAACCGTTCTTCGTATGTTTTAGTCTCCAGTCCCCTAATCCTCTTTCTTGCTCTTCTCTGCACTCTTTCCAGAGTCTCCACATCTTTTCTACATCTTGGAGACCAGAACTGAATGCAGGATTCCAAGTGTGGCCTTCCCAAGGCCTTGTAAAGTGGTATCAACCCTTCACGGGATCTTGATTCTCGAGAGAGAGAGAATCTGGCGAGAGAAACGTGGATCTGGCCGCATGGCTCTCCAGAGATGCCCTGCCGTGCCTTCCGCGCCTAATTGCAGGAGTAGAGAAGTCGTAGTAGGAGATCTTCAGGCTGGCTTGGTAACGACGAAGCCTGGTTGTTTTCTAGAAGACGTTTCATGACTGTGCTAGCTAACGTCATCAGGGCTAGTGAACCAAGCTCAGAGAGCACCAAGGGCCCCACGGTCCTCCTGCTCCTCCTCCCCATTCCTTCTCCTCCTTTCGCCTCCCCTGCAAGCCTCACTCCTTACCAGCACTGATGATGTTATTTAGTTTGGTAATGAAATGTCTGCAGGAAAACAAGCAAGCTCAGAGAGCACCAAGGACCCCACAGTCTTTCTCCTCCTCCCCCTCTCTGCAAACCCCACTCCCTTGTCACACTGATGTTACCTAGTTTGGTACTAAAACGTCTGCAATAAAACAAACAAGCTCACAGAGCATCAAGGAGCCCACAATCATCCCCCCTCCTCCTCTTACTTCTCCTCCTCTTTCTCTTACTTATCCTCTTCTTCCTCCTCTTCCTCCTCCTCTTCCTCCTCCTCTTACTTCTCCTCCTCTTCCTCCTTTTCCTCCTCTTCCTCTTCCTCTTACTTATCCTCTTCCTCCTCCTCCTCTTCCTCCTCCTCCTCTTCCTTCTCCTCCTCTTCCTTCTCCTCCTCTTCCTTCTCCTCCTCTTCCTTCTCCTCTTCCTCCTCCTCTTCCTTCTCCTCTTCCTTCTCCTCTTCCTCCTTCTCTTACTTCTCCTCTTCCTCCTCCTCTTCCTCCTTCTCTTACTTCTCCTCTTCCTTCTCCTCCTCTTCCTTCTCCTCTTCCTCCTGTTCTTCCTTCTTCTCTTCCTCCTTCTCTTACTTCTCCTCTTCCTCCTCCTCTTCCTCCTTCTCTTACTTCTCCCATTCCTTCTCCTCCTCTTCCTTCTCCTCTTCCTTCTCCTCTTCCTCCTCCTGTTCTTCCTCCTGTTCTTCCTTCTCTTCCTTCTCCTCTTCCTTCTCCTCCTCTTCCTCCTCTTCCTCCTTCTCTTACTTCTCCTTCTCTTCCTCCTCCTCTTCCTCCTCCTCTCCACCGATGCCCCAACAACAACAAGTTTGATCATTAAAAAAAATCATACAGGGATATCCCATGAGTTGAACGCAGCATTGAACTGAATCCAACGTTGAGATAAAACCGGGTGGGAATTGGCGACCCTCTGCGCCTTAAGCAAGGACAACCACCGCCTCCAAAACTTTCCCCTGGCTTTGGTGAATTAAAAACTTTGCTCTTTTTCCATTGGGGATCTCCATCCGCCCTGCCATCCCCATAAGGCTTCTCCTCCACCCGCCCACGGGAGCAGAGAGAAGCTGAGGCCAGGGCAGCAGCACCAGAGAGCTGAAATAACTCCAGCGAAATTTGAATTTTTTTGGGGGGTGGGGGTGGGGGTGTCAGTGGCCAATGCTTGTAAAACACACCGGAAACAGAACTGGATGCCCGAGAAGCACAGAAGGGGTTAAATAATTGGCAATCTTTCGGGAAAGAGACACTGCCTATTTGGTTATTTTTATTTCCAAATGACTAATCCGTTTCCCCCCCCCCCTCTCCTCTCTTCTCTCTTTGTCATTATCTGGAGCAACAGAATGGCGTTTCATAAGGCGATTCCTTGAAAATTAATGTATTTCGTGCCAGCCAATTATAATCATCATTGCCTTCCTTTTTTTTTTTTAATATCAATAATAACAAATGGAATGGAAAGGACGTGGGCATTTTAAGTTGGGGAGAAATCAGGCCAGTGTGTGTCTGTGTGTGTGTAGGGTACACACACAAACAGAGAGAGACACACACAAACACAAACAGAGAGAGAGACACACACACAAACAGAGACACACACACACAGAGACACACGCACACGCACACACACTCACACACACACACACTCACACACACACTAAATGCGTGCTTTTTGTGTCTCTGTATAACCTAAATAAAGGTTTGGGCTGAAACTAGATAGTTTTCGAACTGCAGCCGCAATTGAGCCCAGCACTCCGGTTGCTAAGCGAGACAGTTGCTAAGCGAGGGTTTCCCCATTTCACGACCTTCCTCGCTGCCGCCATTAAGCAAGTCCCTGCAGCTGCTAAGGTTGCAAAGCGAATCAGGCTTCTCTCCCTCTCGACTTGGCTGGTCGGGAGGTGGCCAAAAGAGGAATGACGTAACTCCGGGGTTCACTGTGAGACCGTCATAAACACGAGTCGGTGGTGCCAAGCGTCTGGATTTCGATCCCGCGAATGCAGGGATGCGGCAACGGTCGTGTGTGTGAAAAAACGCTTACCAATCCACTTTTTCACTGCCGCCGTAACCACGAACGGTCGCTGAGCGAAGTGTTATAAGTTGGGGACGATGCGTAAAGTAGAATTACCCCGTTTCCCCTAAACTGAGACTCACCTAAGCCCTGGGATGCTTTCGTCGGGATGCTCCTCATATAAGCCCTACTCCAAAAATAAGCCCCAGTTGAGACGGTCGGCCAGGTGGACACGTTTAATGCCGTGTTTCCCCTAAAAATAAAACCTAATTGGGAAATAAGCCCTGATGCTGTGATGGGGAGCCTAGGACACACGTGCCAGAATTGGCACACCAGTGGTGGGGTCGTAGCCGGTACAGCCCAGTACGGGTGTACTGGTGCCTGCTGGGAGCTCCGGAGGGCCCTCCCTTCCTCCTCACGTGTATTTGAGCTCTTTGGCGCTTCCACCCATGCGCACAGAGCATACGCCCCCTGTGAGACGCTCCACTGAGCAGCTGGAGCATCGCGGAGGTGTCCCAGAGCATTGCAGGAGGTAAGGACCCGTGGCCGCCTCCTGGACGCCTTCATGTAGTGGACGCCGGGCCCCGTTGCGCCGTCTCCAGATGCTCTCCTGGTTTCTGGCATGCACATGCGTCCTGGCCAGCTGGATTTCACGGGTGCCGAAGCACCTGAAAATGCCCCCCAAAGCTCCCCCAAAACAGACCGTTTTCCAGGTTTTTTTCAGGGCATTTTTGTGGGCTGTTTTTGACAGTAACAAACAGAAACAGGAGGAGGAGGGAAAAGGAGAAGGAGAAGGAAAAGGAGAGAGAAGGAATGGTGGAGAAGGCAGAGGAGAAAGAAAAGGAGAAAGAGAAAGTGACAGAGAAGAAGATGAAATGAAACCTCTGCCAAGGTGAAGAGTCTCCAATAAATACATTTCTAATCCCCCAAGACCGTCGGTTGATTTAATTATAAACCGCCTTGGGATAATATCTGGGTGGGATATGGGATACTGGCCCCCAAAACGCCCTGAAAACGGCCAGACAAAGGCTGAAAAACAGGCACATGCTCACCGGCCAGCTTGTCTTCAGGTTCCGGCGTGCATCCACACACCTTCCGGTTTGAGCCCTGGCTGCTCAAAAGGTTCACCATCCTTGTCCGAATGCATCTTTCGGAGCAAGAGTTAAACCTAATATAAGACCCAGTCTTACTTTCGGAGAAACAAGTTATTTTTTTAAACAAAAAATCGGATTGTGTTCGTTGTCTGGTTGAGCCGTGAAGACCGAGGGTCTGAAATAATTCCTGATTCCCCCTCCTCTCCTTTTGTAGAGCTGAAAAAAGACTATCACAATACCCGGCTCCCAAGGTCATTCACACACACCATCTATTCATCCAGCATTGTTGTTTCCCCCGCCCCCCGGGCTTCTGCCAAAGGATGCAAAGATTTGCAGAGAGAGAGAGAGAGAGAGAGAGAGAGAGAGAGAGAGAGAGAACAGAAAAAGAGAGAAAGAGAGAGAGACAGAGAAGAGAAAGAGAGACACACAGAGAGAGACAGAGAAGAGAGAGAGAGAGAAAGACAGAAAGAGACAGACACAGAGGAGAGCGAAAGAGAAGCAGAGAGAGACAGAGAGAGAGAGAAGAGAAAAAGAGACAGAGAGAGAGACAGAGAAGAGAAAGAGACAGAGAGAGAGAGAGACAGAGAAGAGAGAGAGACAGAGAGAAAGAAAGAGAGAGAGAAAGAGAGACAGACAGAGACACAGAGGAGAGCGAAAGAGAAGCAGAGAGAGACAGAGAGAGAAAGAGAAGAGAAAAAGAGACAGAGAGAGACAGAGAAGAGAAAGAGAGACAGAGAGAGAGGGACAGAGAGAGACAGAGAAGAGAAAGAGAGAGAGACAGACACAGAAGAGAGCGAAAGAGAAGCAGAGAGAGAGAGAGAGAAGAGAAAAAGAGACAGAGAGAGACAGAGAAGAGAAAGAGAGACAGAGAGAGAGACAGAGAAGAGAGAGAAAGAAAGAGAGAGAGACAGAGACACAGAGGAGAGCGAAAGAGAAGCAGAGAGAGAAAGAAAGAGAGAGAGAGAGAGAGATATTTCTTTACATAACTGGATGAAATAACGAATGTCCCGGAAGACAGGAATAATATTTCCTTCTTTTTAAAAAAAGGGGAAAAAAGAAGAACCTTGATTGAAATGAGCTAAAAATAACAGGAGGGAATTATGAGGGATGAACAAGCCCGAGATCAAATGCTCGGCTGGAGCCAGGAGGGGCTCTATCTGCCTTGACAACGCGGCTTATCCGAAGACCTTGGAATGCTAGTTAATTGCCAGGCAGAATATGAGTCAGCAGATGTTGGCTTCAGGGGGGAAAAGAAAAGAAAAGAAAAAGGACGAAGCCACTTTGGATTGCACGAGTTGGAAGGACTTGTGTCCAAAATCGCGGGACGTCATAGTTGCGATTTATTCCAGTTTATTTCATTTATTTTGGGTTACCCTCTGGCTGACCTGATCAGAGATCCTCAGCCTACCTCCGTCTCTCTTCCGATGAGCTTGGCTCCCAATGGACAGGAGACCTTGGGGGGGGGGGGGGGGGGTGAAGGAGGAGAAGGCTTACGTTGACCCGTTTCAAGCGGACATTTGGAAGGACCCAGAGCCTGTCCTGTTTCAGGACCTCGGATACCGATGTAATCAGTGCGGCTACCTGATTTATTTGAAAGGAGGAGGAGGAGAAGAGATGAGGGGGAGGGAGGGACGGGGGGGGGAGGAGGAGGATTGTGGGGTCCTTGTTGCTCTCTGAGCTTGGTGGTTTTCTTGCAGACGTCTCATTATCCAACTAGGGAACATCATCAGTGCTAGAAGGGAGGGAGGTTTGCAGAGGAGGAGGAAAAAAGACCAAAAAACCTCCAAAGTCCCTTCCAGCTGTATTCTGATTGATGGATTGAAATGGTCTCACTAGAAGACCTCCAAGGTCCCTCCCAGCCCTATCCTAATTGACTCATTGGTTGAAATGGTCTCCTGCTTGAGCAGGGGGTTGGACTAGAAGACCTCCAAGGTCCCTTCCAGCTCTCTTCTCATTGATTGATTGATTGAAACGGCCTAGGGAGAGAAAATGACTGAATGGCAGTTTTAACAGACAGACTCCTCCCTCCCTCCCTCCCTCCCTCCCTCCCTCCTCTTTATTAAGGAAAGGGAAGCGATCTCTTTCTTTCTTTCTGTTTTTTAAAAAACCCCGTGCTCTGTTTTGGCTGGAGGTGAAAAGCGTTTAGTGTTTTGTTTTTGTGTTTTTCGTTTTTAATTTGAGTGACACGCAGACAGCAGGAGCCACCCGTGTTTCGGTTGCAAATTGCTTCGCCCCAGGTGAAGTTTTCCCCATCCTGGCGAATTCACCTCGAGATGTCTTTATTTAATATCGGAGAGAGGGCTAGAGGAAGGGCCAAGGATGGTTGGCATCCTGATTTTGCCAGGAGGTCCGTACCAGCAGCTGTGCCAAGGCAGATATTGCAAAGGGAGATGGTTGGATTTCTGCAGCAGATTAATAAATGGGGCAGGATAGAGAACGGAAAAAAGCTTTCTCTGGAAGGTTGGCCACATGTGGGGCTTCTCCGTTCAGAAGACAAAGCTGGAGTGGGTGGTCCTTCTCCGTTTTCTGTTGAAGAGCCTCTCCTGGTGGCCTCCTTTCCTTCAGGGTGGGCAGTTTGCAGCTTTACAAAGTCTCCAGGTCAGTGGTTCTCAACTTTGGCCACTTAGGGAGAGGTGCACTTCCACTCCCAGAATCCCCCAGCCAGATGGTTTTCAGAGGGGTGGACTTCAATTCCCAGAATCCCCCAGCTAGCTTGCTGGGAGTTGAATTCCATCATCTTAAAGTGGTTAAGATTGCAAAACCTTATTGTTCTCCAAAACCACTGCCCTCAATTATCACTAATGTTAACCAATGGAACAGCATCTCTTTCGGAAGTAATGGGTGTTCCATCACTGGAGCTCTTCATGAAGAAATGGGGCAAACTTTTGTCTTGGATTGTAGAGGGTCTCCTGCTAGACTAGAAGACCTCCAAGGTCCCATCCAGCCTTAGGATTCTCTTTCTGAGGTGGATAAGATACATGACAGACAGAGGGATGGATGGGGTGGATGGATGGATGGATTGGGTGGATGGATTGGGTGGATGGATTGGGTGGATGGATTGGGTGGATGGATGGATTGGGTGGATGGATGGATTGGGTGGATGGATGGATGGATGGATTGGGTGGATGGATGGATGGATGGATTGGGTGGATGGATGGATGGGTGGATGGATTGGGTGGATGGATGGATGGATGGATTGGGTGGATGGATGGATGGATGGATTGGGTGGATGGATGGATGGATGGATTGGGTGGATGGATGGATGGATGGATTGGGTGGATGGATGGATGGATGGATGGATGGATGGATGGAGCTGCCTGCCTCCAGAAGTTGTGGGTGACCCATCACTCGAAGTCTTCAAGAAGAGACTGGAAAGCCATTTGTCTGAAAGGATACAGGGTCTCCTGCTTGACCAGGGGGTTGGTCTAGAAGACCTCCAACGCCCCTTCCAGCTCTGTTCTATCCGAGAGAGAGAGCTGAGCCTCCAAAAAGCAACACACACACACACAAACACACACACAAAAACCCTGAATGCATAAAAGGATTTTTTTGCGTTTGTGTTGCAGGAGAAACATTCATCATTCCGCAGCTCCCTCCTGGCAGCCAAGCTGTGTGTTTGGGGTGTGTGTGTGTGTGATAAGAGGTGCGTAGCACAGCGTGCGCCCTTGACTCGCGGGTTTCTCTGCCCCCTCCCCAGCTGCAAAGAGGGTCCTCCCCTCCTTTTCTCTGCCCCCCCCCCGGCTTTCCTTAGGAATCAATACATCTCCAACCTGGGTGACTTTGACACTTTCTCCCCCCCTCCCCCCACCCCTCTGAAGGCACCGGGGAGTCTTCTGGCGCTTGCGAGAGGCGCTTGACATCCCCTTCACCCACCGACAACGACAGGCGCAGAAGCGTTGCAAGGGTATCACCCGCTGATGGAAGACGCGCTTGCTAGCCGTGTTTACACAGATCGGAGAGCGAGGCTGGGGTCCAAAGAGCAGGCTGGAGGGAGGAGGAGGAGGAGGAGGAGGAGCAGAAGAAGGGGCTGCTTAAGGGACCCAGTAGCCAGTCGGGGCAAATAAGGGGCACCTTTCCCCCCCAGTCGGAAGGCCAGTTTGGTGCCGTGTCGGCCTAGAAAGCAGGAGATGGGGAGTTCTAGTCCCGCATTAGGCATGAAAGCCACCTGGGAAACTCTTGGGCCAAGCACCAGGAGATGGGGAGTTCTAGTCCTGCCTGAGGCGTGAAAGCAGACTGGCTGACTCTGGGCCAATCACTATGGGACCATGAACATAGAACAACAGAGTTGGAAGGGACCTTAGAGGCCTTCTAGTCCAACCCCCTGCTCAGGCAGGAGAATCTATACCATTTCAGACAAATGCTTGTCCCATCTCTTCTTAAAAAACCTCCAGTGACGGAGCACCCACAATGTCTGGTGGCAAGCAGTTCCACCGTTTAATTGTCCTCCCTGTCAGGGAATTCCAGGTTGCTTCTCTCCTGGATGAGTTTCCGTCCATTGCTTCTTCTCCTGCCCACCAGCTGCTTTGGAGAACAAATTGAGCCCCTCTTCTTGGGGGGGGGGCAGCCCCTCCAAGATTTAACATAGTTGAAAGAGAGGAAGTTTCCTTTCCTTCCTGAATTAATGCCAAAGGAAAACTCAAGGCCAGACCCCTTTGCAGCTCTCTTTTGCAAAGCATTTCAGCTGAAGTCTCTTACGCCAGGGCGTAACTCCTGTAAATCTCCCAGCCTGGGGAAACCATCCATTTAAACCTGGTGTAGGGTTGGAGCAGAATAAAATAAAATACATGTAGAAATAAAATAAAATACAACGGCGGTTGCAGGAATCCAGGAGGCTGCCTTGACGTTGCAGGTGGCAGGAATCAATTCTGCCGTGACTTAAGACTTTATCGACTCTGAGCTACACCTGGCTTGGACCCTGGATTTCTCCCTCTCCTGAAATACAGAAAGGGGGGGGGGCTGTATTGCAAAGCCCCCCCCCGTCAGAAATTGTGTACCAGTTATAATTACACCGGCTTTCCCCCCCCCAGATATTATCCCAAGGCGGTTTATAATTAAATCAACCGACAGAGGATTAGAAATGTATTTATTGGAGACTCTTCACCTTGGCAGAGGTTTCATTTCATCTCCTTCCCCGTCACTCTTTCTCCTTTTCTTTCTTCTCCGCCTTCTCCACCATTCCTTCTCTCTCTTTCTCCTTTTCCTTCTCCTTCTCCCTTTTCCTCCTCCTCCTGTTTCTGTTTGTTACTATTTCCTTCCTTCCTCCCTCCCTCCCTCCTCATTTTCCTCCCTCCCCCCCTCCCTCCTCATCTTCCTTCCTTCCTTCCTTCCTTCCTTCCTTCCTTCCTTCCTTCCTTCCTTCCTTCCTTCCTTCCTCCCTTTCTCATTTTTCCCCTTCCTTTCTCCCTCCTTACCTTCCTTCCTTCCTTTCTCCTCATTTTCCTCCCTCTCTCCTCATCTTCCTTCCTTTCTCCCTCCCTCCTCATCTTCCTTCCTTTCTCCCTCCCTCCTTATCTTCCTTCCTCCCTTTCTCCCTCCCTCCTCATCTTCCTTTCTCCCTCCCTCCTTTTCCTTCCTTCCTTTCTCCCTCCCTCCTCATCTTTCTCCCTTTCTCCCTCCCTCCTCATCTTCCTTCCTTCCTTTCTCCCTCCCTCCTCATCTTTCTCTCTTTCTCCCTCCCTCCTCATCTTCCTTCCTTCCTTTCTCCCTCCCTCCTCATCTTTCTCCCTTTCTCCCTCCCTCCTCATCTTCCTTCCTTCCTTTCTCCCTCCCTCCTCATCTTTCTCCCTTTCTCCCTCCCTCCTCATCTTCCTTCCTTCCCTTTCTCCCTCCCTCCTCATCTTTCTCCCTTTCTCCCTCCCTCCTCATCTTCCTTTCTCCCTCCCTCCTTATCTTCCTTCCTCCCTTTCTCCCTCCCTCCTCATCTTCCTTTCTCCCTCCCTCCTTATCTTCCTTCCTTCCTTTCTCCCTCCCTCCTCATCTTCCTTTCTCCCTCCCTCCTTATCTTCCTTCCTTCCTTTCTCCCTCCCTCCTCACCTTCCTTCCTTCTATCCTTCCTTCCTTCCTTCCTTCCTTCCTTCTATCCTCCCTCTTTTCACTTCCCTCCCACCCTCATATAGGGGAAAAGGGGTGATTTCTATTTCTATGTTGTTATTCAGTTATTTATTCTGAATGGTGCTCAAGGTTGGGAAATGACACCATTATTTTGGAACCCTTTAATTAGATCCGTAGTTTGGGCTTTAATAAGTATCCTCTTCTCCAGTGCATATTATAAAATATTTATTTAGGATAGCTAATTTACTCTACGGGAGGAGGCAGGGAGAGAGGAGATGGGAGGAAGAAGAAAGCAGGAGAGAAGGGAGGGAAGGAGAAAGGAAGGGGATAGGAGGAAGAGGAAGGAAGGAGAAAGCGGGAAAGCAGGATGGATGGATGGATGGATGGAAGGAAGGAAGGAAGGAAGGAGATGGGAGGAAGGGAGAAAGGAGGGAAGGAAGTTAGGAGAAACAGGAGAGAAGGATGGATAGATGAATGGAAGGAAGGAAAGAAGGAAGGAGATGGGAGGGAGAAAGGAAGGAGATGGGAGAATGAAAGGAAAGAAGGAGGGAAGGAGAAGGGAGGAAGGAAGTTAGGAGAAAGCAGGAGAGAAGGATGGATAGATGAATGGGAGGGGGGGAGAATAGGTGGACCCCTCTTCTTTCTGTCAGCCCCTCAAATCCTGGCACCCTGCCCTCACGTTGCCCCCACTCCTCCTCTTGACTAGCCCCTCCCCCTCCCCGCAAAGTCGTTGCAGGAAGGACATTGAACAGCCAAAAGGGCCCCAAAGGCCCCACCCAGAGGGCCAGAGGGGGGAGTCAAGGCCTTTTGCTGTGGACCCTCCAAATCCCCCCCCCCCCGGAGCCATTCTCCTACACCAGATGTTTGCAAGACATCTGGAAGCTTCTTGGCCAGGAAAAATACGGCAGGGTGCCAGATTCGGCCTCGGGGCTGAAAAGGGCCGTCTGCTCTTTCCCAAACGCCCGGGGTCCCCGGCACTGATTGAAGACCCCCACAATTGGGTCCTTTGTTGAATTTTCGGCATTTTCTCTTCTTCCCTTCTCCTCCTCCTCTTTCTTCTCTATTTCTCCACCACCCCTCCTTCTCCTTCTCTCTCTTCCTCCTCCTCTCTTTTGCCACCACTTCTCCTTCTTCTCCTCTTTCTCTTTCTTCTCTATTTCTCCACCACCCCTCCTTCTCCTGCTCTTCCTTCTCTCTTTCTCCACCACTCCTCCTTCTCCTCCTCTTCCCTCTCTTCTTCCCCTCTTCCTCTTCCACTTTCTTCTCTCTTTCTCCACCACCCCTTCCCCTGCCCCTCCTCCATCCCTCCATGAACTTTCTCCCCCCCCCTTCTCTTTATCCTTCTCCTTTCCATAATCTCTTTCGCCTTCCCTTCTCGCCTTCCCAAGAGATTAAAAGTTCAGCTACGGTGAACTGCGTACAAGGAGAAAATTGGGGAGACTTTTAAGAACTACCGTGCTATCTTTCATACCATTTCATACCCAAATACCATTTTGACACATTTTCTCCCCCCCCCCCCAAAAGAAAAGAAAAGAAAGGGGGAAATGGGCATTTCTTGGAGTGGTGGTGGTGTTCTGACAAGGCCTGCTTAAGAGGGACACCTGGGGACTTGCGGCTTCCTCTGTCGGAGAAGCAGGAATATTATTAATATATTTGTTTTGCTGAGACGATCCGAAATCCAGCTGTCAGTGGCTCGATTATTATCCCCGGAGGAGAAGCAACGGCGGCTTAAGCTCCGCTCATAAAATGCAGGTACAATCCAAAGTCTCCCATAAAAGCCATTTTTCCCCCCCCCCCCCCGTCCAACTTTTCCAATTAGAGGCAACATAAATAACGGAGAAGCAGCCCTTCCTTCCTTCCCTGTGATTGGAGCTCTGCTCCCTCCCGGGGACTTCCAGGCCCATTCGTTAGGCAGAGAACCTCCCCCCCCCATCCCACACCCCACACCCCCGTTCCCCTTTGCAAAAACATTGACGCCCCCCCCGCCCCCCCCCCCACTCCTGTACAACCAGTCCTTGACTAACAACAGCAGGTTCAAAGTCACAACGGCACTGGAAAAGTGACTTTGGGCTATTTTTCACAGTTACGACCATTGCAACATTCCTCCTTGGTCATTCCCTTCCCTTCTCTCTTCCTTTCCTTCCCTCTTTCACCTTTCCTCTCCTTCCCTTTTCCCTTCCACATTTCCTTGCCTTCCCTGCTCCCTTCCTTCCCTTCCCTTCTCTTCCCTTTCTCCTTTCCTTCCCTTCCCTCTTTCTTCTTCCCTTCCTTTCTCTTCCCTTTCTCCTTCCCTTCCCTTCTCCCTTCCACTTTCCCTTCCCTTCCCTTCTCCCTTCCTTCCTTTCCCTTCTCTTCCCTTTCTCCCTGCCTTTCCTTCCCTTTCCTCCTTTCCTTCCCTCTTCCTCCTCCCCTTTCCTTCCTTTCCATTTCCTCCTTCCTTTCCTCCTTCCCTTCGCTTTCTCCTTTCCTTCCCCCTTCCCCCTTCCCATCCCTTCCCTTCCTCCTTCCCTCTTCCCCTTCCCTTTCCTCCTTCCCTTCCCCTCCTCTCTTCCTTCCCTCTTCCTCTTCCTTTCCAAATGATGAATTCCTTCGGCATCGAAGCTGTGACAGTGAGAAATGAGGAATCCCCCCTGCTGGACAGGGAAAACGTCAGCTGATCTGGAGAGGTTCCTTGCCCGGTGGGGGTGGCGGAGGCACACGCAACCATGGCAGAAGCCCCAGTGGGCAGATGTTGTGTGTGGCTCCCTCCCCACCTCTCCCCCACCACCCCAATCAGAGGCAGCCCTGGGAGGGCGTGGGAACAACTCCCTCCTTTATCTCCTGCTTCACCTGGCTAAACTCTTCCTTTGCCCAAGGGAGGGGGGGCAACGTGGCAGCCGAGAGCATGAAGCCAGGGCGGTACCCCCCCCAGCTGCGTTCCTGGCACAGGGACAACAACAACGGCATTTGAATGACAGGACATCCCCCCCCCACCCCCCCGGGATAGATAAGGTACACGACAGAGAGATGGATGGAAGGATGGATAAAGGGAGGGCTGAAATGGATGGCCTTGAGAAGTCGTGGGGGCTGCATCCCTGGAGATTTTCCCAGACGGATGGGACCACCCTTTCTCCAGAATGATCCAGGGTCTCCTGCTTAAGCAGAGGGTTCGACTAGAAGGCCTCCAAGGTCCCCTCCAGCTCCATGCTGATTGATTGGTGGATGGATGGATGGATGGATGGATGGATGGATGGAAATGGTCAAGGGTCTCCTGCTTGATCAGGGGTTGGACTAGAAGATCTCCAAGGTCCCTCCTAGCTCTATTCAGATTGATTGATTGGATTGATTGATATTGATTGATTGATTGAAATGGTCTATGTTCTATTGAGCAGGGGGCTGGACTAGGAGACCTCCAAGGTCCCTCCCACTTCTATGCTGATTGATTGATGTGGTCTAGGGTCTCCTGCTTCAGCAGGGGGTGGGGGGGTTGGACCTATAGGACCTCCAAGGTCCCTTCCAGCTCTGTTCTGATTGCTTGATTGGATTGATATTGATTGATTGATGGAAATGGTCTATGTTCTATTGAGCAGGGGGCTGGACTAGGAGACCTCCAAGGTCCCTCCCACTTCTATGCTGATTGATTGATGTGGTCTAGGGTCTCCTGCTTCAGCAGGGGGGGGGGGTTGGACCTATAGGACCTCCAAGGTCCCTTCCAGCTCTGTTCTGATTGCTTGATTGGATTGATATTGATTGATTGATGGAAATGGTCTATGTTCTATTGAGCAGGGGGCTGGACTAGGAGACCTCCAAGGTCCCTCCCACTTCTATGCTGATTGATTGATGTGGTCTAGGGTCTCCTGCTTCAGCAGGGGGGGGGGGGTTGGACCTATAGGACCTCCAAGGTCCCTTCCAGCTCTGTTCTGATTGCTTGATTGGATTGATATTGATTGATTGATGGAAATGGTCTATGTTCTATTGAGCAGGGGGCTGGACTAGGAGACCTCCAAGGTCCCTCCCACTTCTATGCTGATTGATTGATGTGGTCTAGGGTCTCCTGCTTCAGCAGGGGGGGGGGGGTGTTGGACCTATAGGACCTCCAAGGTCCCTTCCAGCTCTGTTCTGATTGCTTGATTGGATTGATATTGATTGATTGATGGAAATGGTCTATGTTCTATTGAGCAGGGGGCTGGACTAGGAGACCTCCAAGGTCCCTCCCACTTCTATGCTGATTGATTGATGTGGTCTAGGGTCTCCTGCTTCAGCAGGGGGGGGGTTGGACCTATAGGACCTCCAAGGTCCCTTCCAGCTCTGTTCTGATTGCTTGATTGGATTGATATTGATTGATTGATTGATGGAAATGGTCTATGTTCTATTGAGCAGGGGGCTGGACTAGGAGACCTCCAAGGTCCCTCCCACTTCTATGCTGATTGATTGATGTGGTCTAGGGTCTCCTGCTTCAGCAGGGGGGGGGTTGGACCTATAGGACCTCCAAGGTCCCTTCCAGCTCTGTTCTGATTGCTTGATTGGATTGATATTGATTGATTGATTGATTGATGGAAATGGTCTATGTTCTATTGAGCAGGGGGCTGGACTAGGAGACCTCCAAGGTCCCTCCCACTTCTATGCTGATTGATTGATTGATGTGGTCTAGGGTCTCCTGCTTCAGCAGGGGGGGGGGTTGGACCTATAGGACCTCCAAGGTCCCTTCCAGCTCTGTTCTGATTGCTTGATTGGATTGATATTGATTGATTGATTGATGGAAATGGTCTATGTTCTATTGAGCAGGGGGCTGGACTAGGAGACCTCCAAGGTCCCTCCCACTTCTATGCTGATTGATTGATGTGGTCTAGGGTCTCCTGCTTCAGCAGGGGGGGGGTTGGACCTATAGGACCTACAAGGTCCCTTCCAGCTCTGTTCTGATTGCTTGATTGGATTGATATTGATTGATTGATGGAAATGGTCTAGGGTCTACTGCTTGATCAGGGGTTGGACTACAAGGCCTACAAGGTCCCTTCCAACCCGTGTTGTGCGAAGGGGACTGCTGTGGGTCAGAGCTGAACTTCCTTCCTTCCTTCCTTCCTTCCTTCCTTCCTTCCTTCCTTCCTTCCTTCCTTCCCTCCCTCCCTCCCTCCCTCCCTCCCTCCCTCCTTCCTTCCTTCCTTCCTTCCTTCCTTGTCCTATCCTGTCCGTCCATCCATCCATCCATCCATCCATCCATCCATCCTTCCTGCCTTCCTTCCTTCCGTCCGTCCATCCATCCATCCATCCATCCATCTATCATTCATTCTATTATCCTGAGACAATGGGACAGTCACTTCACAGCAGTGGCAAGAAAGATTGTAAAATATGTCACTCGACACACGTCTCCCTTAGCGAGAATGGAAACCTGGGCCTCCACAATGGTCGTAAGTCGAGGACGGCCTGCCCAGGAAGCAGGAGGGTGAAACCTTGGGTCAGAAGGTTGGCAGAAGACTATCCCGTCTCCAGTTCTCCTGGCCCCGAAGGCCTGGGGAATTTAGGAGACTCCCCCTGTTTATGAACTGCAGCCCAGCGAAGATTCCGCCAGAACCTCTGGCCGACGTAAATCGGATCGCCTTCCAGAGGCCTGGAGACAGATCCCTCTTCCAGCTGCTGCAGCGCAGCGGTTTTAGTGGAGGTATTAAAGGTTCACGGCCAGCGGTCATCCTCCAGATGTTGGTAGATTAATTGCCATGTGATCTGTCAAACTGCTGGCTAGGACAAGGAAGGGGGGGCGGGTTTAAGGAGGATGGGAAGGGGGAGGTGTCAGATGCTGCCTCCCCTTCATGGCCTTGCAGCTTTCTAAGCTAGGCCGATTGTCTGCCTCGACTTACGGCCACAATTCAACCCCACGTTTCTCTGGCTCTTAAACCAGGCTGGCTGGGGGATTCTGGGAGTTGAGGTCCACCTCTCTTAAAACCATCTAGGAGTTGAAGTGCACCCCTCTTAAACCAGGCTGGCTGGGGGATTCTGGGAGTTGAGGTCCACCTCTCTTAAAACCATCTAGGAGTTGGAGTCCACCCCTCTTAAAACCACCTGGCTGGGGGATTCTGGGAGTTGAGGTCCACCTCTCTTAAAACCATCTAGGAGTTGAAGTGCACCCCTCTTAAACCAGGCTGGCTGGGGGATTCTGGGAGTTGAGGTCCACCACTCTTAAAACCATCTAGGAGTTGGAGTCCACCCCTCTTAAAACCACCTGGCTGGGGGATTCTGGGAGTTGGAGTCCACCTCTCTTAAAACCATCTAGGAGTTGGAGTCCACCCCTCTTAAAACCACCTAGCTGGGGGATTCTGGGAGTTGGAGTCCACCACTCTTAAAACCATCTAGGAGTTGGAGTCCACCCCTCTTAAAACCACCTGGCTGGGGGATTCTGGGAGTTGGAGTCCACCTCTCTTAAAACCATCTAGGAGTTGGAGTCCACCCCTCTTAAAACCACCTGGCTGGGGGATTCTGGGAGTTGGAGTCCACCACTCTTAAAACCATCTAGGAGTTGAAGTGCACCCCTCTTAAACCAGGCTGGCTGGGGGATTCTGGGAGTTGAGGTCCACCACTCTTAAAACCATCTAGGAGTTGAAGTGCACCCCTCTTAAACCAGGCTGGCTGGGGGATTCTGGGAGTTGAGGTCCACCTCTCTTAAAACCATCTAGGAGTTGGAGTCCACCCCTCTTAAACCAGGCTGGCTGGGGGATTCTGGGAGTTGAAGTCCACCCCTCTTAAAGCTGCCACAGTTGGGAAATGCACTTCTTGGTTCTGTGCTGGGAGAAAAACAAGCTTGCCCATCAGATGCATCCCGACAGCATTGTTTATGTCGTCCTTTTGGCAGTGATTTAATTCGTATCTTCCTTTCACAAAGCATTTTAATTCCCTGTTTGAAATGGGGGGGGGGCTTGTGTTGGGGGGGCAAGAGGGGGATATTTCTCCTCTCCTATAAATCAGGGCCAGAATCTCTTAACATTTACAGTTTTAAATGAATTCCTGCCGAGAATCTCTTTCGTAAGCTAGATTTATATCAGGTTTTTTTTTTTTTTTTTTTGCATTGTACGGTGTCGTTATGCGGACGCAGGAGGGAAAAAAAAACCAACAGAAAAACCTCGGGCAAAATTAGGCACCCCGCAAAAACATGCTGAAAAGACACTTCCCCGGGAATCTTCTGAAGGCTACAGAACAATTGGAGTGGACATTTTCCTTTTAATGATCCTTGCCCGACGATAAGGCAGGAACCTTTGCCGATGTTTCATTATAGATAAAAAAGAAGGAAGAAATCTGATTTCCCCTCCATTCTCTCTATCTGACCCAAACACGATCCGCAGGAAACTGAATTGAATGAAATCTGAGCGAGATTTGCTTTTATCGGCGAAACGTGGCTATCTGGAAGAGGGAAATATCTTCAGGGAAATATATATTTGGGGATGTACAAATACCTACAGGCTCTCCAGCAAAAGGAGGGGGCTGGACTAGAAGACCTCCAAGGTCCCTTCCAGCTCTATTCGGATTGATTGATTGATTGAAATGGTCTAAGGTCTCCTGCTTGAGCAGGGGTTCGATTAGAAGACCTCCAAGGTCCCTTCCAGCTCTATTCGGATTGATTGAAATGGTCTAACGTCTCCTGATTGAACAGAGGGTTGGACTAGAAGACCTCCAAGGTCCCTTCCAGCTCTATTCTCATTGATTGATTGATTGATTGATTGAAATGGTCCAGGGCCTCCTGCTTGAGCAGAGGGTTGGACTAGAAGACCTCCAAGGTCCCTTCCAGCTCTATTCGGATTGATTGAAATGGTCTAACGTCTCCTGATTGAACAGAGGGTTGGACTAGAAGACCTCCAAGGTCCCTTCCAGCTCTATTCTCATTGATTGATTGATTGATTGATTGATTGAAATGGTCCAGGGCCTCCTGCTTGAGCAGAGGGTTGGACTAGAAGACCTCCAAGGTCCCTTCCAGCTCTATTCGGATTGATTGAAATGGTCTAACGTCTCCTGATTGAACAGAGGGTTGGACTAGAAGACCTCCAAGGTCCCTTCCAGCTCTATTCTCATTGATTGATTGATTGATTGATTGATTGAAATGGTCCAGGGCCTCCTGCTTGAGCAGAGGGTTGGACTAGAAGACCTCCAAGGTCCCTTCCAGCTCTATTCTGATTGATTGATGGTTTGAAATGGTCTAGGGTCTCCTGCTTGAGCAGGGGGTTGGACTAGAAGACCTCTAAGGTCCCTTCCAGCTCCATTCTGATTGATTGATGGATTGAAATGGTCCAGGGCCTCCTGCTTGAGCAGGGGGTTGGACTAGAAGACCTCCAAGGTCCCTTCCAGCTCCATTCTGATTGATTGATGGATTGAAATGGTCTAGGGTCTCCTGCTTGAGCAGGGGGTTGGACTAGAAGACCTCCAAGGTCCCTTCCAGCTCTATTCTGATTGATTGATGGATTGAAATGGTCTAGGGTCTCCTGCTTGGGCAGGGGGTTGGACTAGAAGACCTCCCAGGTCCCTTCCCACTCCATTATTCCCTATTCTATCCTGTATGTTTCTGGTGGGGTTACCCAAAAGAGATGACATGTCCAGAGCAACTTCAGAGATCCTGCAGGTTTTCTTCCAATAAAGCAACTTATCGCAATAAAGGAAGGGTGGTTTTTTTTTTTTTTTTGGCTTTTAAAGTTTCCCAGTGCATATAAAAGTTATGCTTATACACTATCCTATATAGCCAATTAAGCGTGCAATAGCATGAGGTCTTGGGAAGAACAACGCACGTACCTTAATTAAAAAAAAAAATACTTTATGGCTAAAAAATGCTAATCCTCATTGCAGCCTCCAGCAAAGTTGTAATATTTTTGGCCGGTGTGGGTTTTTTGTAAGATAAAGCACGCACAATATCTGCAAAGCCACAATCAGGAGTGAGCTAAAACACAGCGTGACTCTATACATTCGTAGTGCAGCCTACGTGCTCCACACTACAAGCCATCCTCGGCTTACGACCAAAAGGGAGACTAACATTTCTGTCGCTAAGCGAGACAGGTGTTGTGGAAGAGGAGGAGGAGGAGGAGGGGAAGGAGGAAGAGGAAGAGTTGTTATCTGAGCTTGGTGGTTTTCTTGCAGACATTTCATGACCCAACTAGGTAACATCATCAGTGCCAGAAGAGAGTGTTTGCAGCGGTCTTCTAGTCCAACCCTCTGCTCAAGCAGGAGACCCTAGACCATTTCAATCGATCAATCAATCAGAATAGAGCTGGAAGGGGCCTTAGAGGTCTTCTAGTCCAACCCCCTGCACAAGCAGGAGACCCTAGACCATTTCAATCCATCAATCAATCAGAATAGAGCTGGAAGGGACCTTGGAGGTCTTCTAGTCTAACCCTCTGCTCAAGCTGGAGACCCTAGACCATTTCAATCAATCAATCAATCAGAATAGAGCTGGAAAGGGCCTTGAAGGTCTTCTAGTCCAACCCCCTGCTCAAGCAGCAGACCCTAGACCATTTCAATCAATCAATCAATCAGAATAGAGCTGGAAGGGACCTGGGAGGTCTTCTAGTCCAACCCACCGGGCAGCAAGAGATGTTACTGCATGCTGGACAAATGTTTGTCCAGTCTTTACTGAAAAATCTCCAGTGATGAAGGACCCACCACTTCCAGTGGCAAGCTGTTCCACTGGATAATTGTCCTCACCGCCAGGAAGTTTCTCCTTAATTCCAGGTTGCTCCTCTCCTTGTTTAGTTTCCATTCATTGCTTCTTGTCCTGCCTTGGATAATAAATAGGTCAACCTCCCTTTGCTCTGACACAGCCTCCTGATTAAGCAGGAGACCCTTATACCATTTCAGACATACATGCCTGCACATTTACACATAGGCTGATTAGCCTACAGGGCCATATCAACGTATAGGTTCAGCCACATAAAATATAAAGTCAACGTTAGAAATAAATATTCTATTCTTCTAGTCTGTTCTCTATTCGGTTAATTAAAGCAAAGTAAAATAATAAAGGCAGCAGAAGGAAATAAAATGGGGTGGGGTAGAAGGCGAGGGTCCCCCTCGTGTGTCGGAATTTCCTTCGGCCGCTCTGCGCTGGCCCAGGTGAGACCCCCCACAGCTGGGAGGGACAGTGTCACCTGTTAGTGCAAAGCGTCCTAGTTGGAGATGTGTGACCAATCTGGAACGGATGTGGGGCCTTGTGCAACCGGCTGGCTTGCCCGGTGTGAAGGGGAGGGGAGGGGGGTTTTCTCCACTGTGTTGTGCCCATCCCCCCCTCCCTGCACGAAGTCCTGCTCGCACGCCTAAACGACTCAATTAGGGATGGTTTCAGCTGCTGATAATCATTTTTTTAAAAAAACACCCGTTTTCCATCTAATTAGATAGGACATTAGTCGGTGCCTCCATCTTCCATTAGAACACACACACACACACACACACAAACACATTTTAAATGTACTTTTAATTTATTAGCACCTTGAATTCAGCCACAACGGGGGACTTGAGGCGGGCAGGATTGGCGGGGGTTCGAAGCGGGGCGGAGATTGACAGCTGAACGAGAAGCTTTCTGGTGGATCGGTTGATCTCATTGAGAGGGCAGGCGGCTTGGAATGGAACGCAGGAGACCGAGGGTATCCCTAGAGGTCATTTAGTCCATCCCCTGGTTTCGGTTGCCTGGCACTAAAAGAGCATCTTCCTTCATGAGAATGTCATGAATGAGAGTTTCAGCACCTCGGATAGCAACTTATCACTGGGGGCAGGGAAAACAGCAGCCCCCTCCCCCCAAAAAAGAGGTGACGTGGCATGTTTTCACACTTATAACCGCGGTCACAAGATCAAAATTTGAGCGCTTGGCAACTGAGTTGTATTTACGACGTGATCCCTTTTTACGACCTTCTGATCAGCCAAGTCAATTGTGGGGAGAGCCAGTTTCACTTACTGTGTTTAGTAACTTATCAAGGGCAGTGATTCACTCAATAACCGTGGCAAGGAAAGTCATCAAGGGAGGCCAAACTCGCTTAACAACGATCTCGCTGAAATTTTTTTGGGGGTTCGGTTGTGGTCATATGTTGAGGACTGCCCGTGCAAACCATTTCTGTACTTTGAACCCCCGAAAAAAATTAAAACGACAGCTACAGGCCATGGTGGTCTGATGAGGGAATAAATGGGGAACTCATCAAATTTGCAGATGACACCAAGCTGGCAGGAATAGCCAACACTCCAGAAGAGAGGCTTAAGATACAGAAGGATCTTGACAAACTTGAACATTGGGCACTATCTAATAAAATGAAATTCAATGGTGAAAAGAGGAAGGTTCTACATTTAGGCAACAAAAACGGAATGCACAGGTACAGTATAGGTGGTACCTTGCTCAGTAGTAGTAACTGTGAAAGGGATCTTGGAGTCCTAGTGGACAACCATTTAAATAGGAGCCAGCCGTGGGCAGCAGCTGCCAAAAAAGCCAACACAGTTCTAGGCTGCATCAACAGAGGGAGAGAATCAAGATCACGTGAAGGGTTAATGCCCCTTTATAAGGCCTTGGTAAGGCCACACTTATTTATTTTATTTATTTATTTATTTGACTTATCAGTCGCCCCCTCTCCGCAAAGGGACTCGGGGTGACGTACAATCAAAAACAAATATACAGATGTGGCATGGAGGAGGTGACATCAATGCTTAACAAATAAGATTCCAATAAAAAGCCACTAGGTTAAAATAAATAACAATAAATTAAAACAGTTTAAATAATTTAAAACCCCAAAATTTACATTTACCGTAATTAAAATTGCCAGGGAGGTTAGAAAGTTCTAGTCTAAGCCAGGCCGGCTAGTTGGAACAGGGGGGTCTTGAGTTTCGTGCGGAAGGAGCGGAGATCGGTGGTAGTTCTGATGTCGGGGGGGAGGTCATTCCAGAGGGCTGGGCCCATCACAGAGAAGGCCCTACTCCTGGCGCCGCCCTCTGACACTGCCTGGTGGACGGCACCCGGAGGAGTCCCTCTCTGTGAGAGCGAATTGGTTGCAGGGATGTATGGGGCAGGATGCGATCCCGCAGATAGCTAGGTCCTGTGCCATGGAGCGCTTTAAAGATGATAACTAACACCTTGAAGCGCACCCGGTAGACCACAGGGAGCCAGTGCAGCTCGCGCAGGAGAGAACCTCGTTCTCCCCATAATTACCCGCGCGGCCGCATTCTGGACCAGTTGCAGTCTCCGGGTGCATCACAAGGGGAGCCCCATGTAGAGAGCATTACAGTAGTCCAGGCGGGACGTCACCAGCGCGTGAGTGACTGTGCGGAGGGCATCCCGGTCCAATAGGGGGCGCAATTGGCGCACCAAGCGAACCTGGTGGAACGCCTCCCTTGCCACGGCTGCCACATGGTCTTCCATAGACAGCCGGGCATCTAGGAGGACGCCCAAATTGCACGCCCGCTCCACGGGGGCCAGTTGCTCACCCCCGATGGCCAGCGATGGGGTCCACTGGTTGAACCGGGGGGCCGGTAGCCACAGCCACTCCGTCTTGGAGGGGTTGAGTCTGAGTCTGTTGTCTCCCATCCAGACCCGTACGGCTTCCAAACACCGGGACATCACTTCGACGGCCTCGTTCGGGTGGTTTGGGGTGGAAATGTACAGCTGTGTATCATCAGCGTACAGATGGTATCCCACCCCAAAACCACGGATGATCTCGCCCAGCGGCTTTATATATGTGTTGAACAGGAGAGGCGAGAGGACCGACCCCTGTGGCACCCCACAAGTGAGTGACCTCAGGGTCGACCTCTGCTCCCCTGCCAACACACATTGCGTCCAGTCGGAGAGGTAGGAGCAGAACCACCGCAACACGGTCCCTCCTACCCCCAGCCCCTCCAGTCGGCGCAACAGGATACCATGGTCGATGGTATCAAAAGCCGCTGAGAGGTCTAATAGGACCAGAATAGAGGAACAACCCCTATCTCTGGCCCTCCAGAGATCATCCACCAACGTGACCAAGGCCGTCTCTGTGCTGTGCCCGGGCCGGAAGCCGGACTGGCGCAGGTCTAGATAATCAGCTTCCTCCAGGTGACGTGGGAACTGCTGAGCCACCACGCTCTCTACAACCTTCGTTAAAAAAGGAAGGTTGGAGACAGGACGATAATTTGCTAGCTCCATTGGGTCCAGAGAAGGCTTCTTGAGCAGGGGCCTCACCACCGCCTCTTTCAAGGCGGCTGGCAGGAAACCCTCACTCAATGAAGCGTTCACAAGTCCCAATAGCCTTGGAATATTTGCATTCAGTTTTGGTCTCCACGATGTAGAAAAGATGTGGAGACTCTAGAAAGAGTGCAGAGAAGAGCAAGAAAGAGGATTAGGGGACTGGAGACTAAAACATATGAAGAACGGTTGCAGGAACTGGGTATGTCTAGTTGAATGGAAAGAAGGACTAGGGGAGACATGATAGCAGTCTTCCAATATCTCAGGGGTTGCCCCAAAGAAGAGGGAGTCAAACTATTTTCCAAGGCACCTGAGTGCAGAACAAGAAGCAATGGGTGGAAACTAATCAAGGAGAGAAGCAACCTAGAACTAAGGAGACATTTCCTGACAGAACAATTAATCAGTGGAAGAGTTTTTTTCTCCAGAAGTTGTGAATGCTCCAACACCGGAATGTTTTTAAGAAGATGTCGGACAACCATTTGTCTGAAGTGGTATAGGGTTTCCTCCCTGGGCACGGGGTTGGACTAGAAGACCTCCAAGGTCCCTTCCAACTCTGCTATTGTATGGGCCATTCACCAAAAACTCGTCCGTGTCGCCGTTTTTTAAGGACAGAGAGGTCCCCTCCGAATTAAATTGTTGATCTGTTGGGTTAAAAAAAAAAGAGAGAGAATTTTTTTTAAAAAACCAAGATTGGCAGCACAGAATGAGAATATTATGACTTGGCTCCGGCGGAATTGGCGTTTCCTGCTGCCAAAATTCTGCATTTTGAAGATTAGCCTGGATGCCTGAACGCAGCCATCTGTATTTCCCCGCGGGGCCAGCGGCTTCGGCGTCAGAATAGAATAGCTTCACAAGAGGAGAAAGAAAAGGCCAATTAAACGGGAAACAAGGCTTCCCGCCGGGAGACACGGCAACCGGCTGCCTTTGGCAGAGGGTGGGAAGCCCGGCCTCGGGAGTTCTTCCCAGACGGGATGAGAGGCCACCAGGAGATATCCGCTGCTCGCAAGGAAGCTCGGAATTAAATCCTACCGAAAGGATAAACCTTCTCTGCTTCTGCTACAAAACAGTCTGGAGCAGGGGTCTCCCTTGGGTTTCCCTTGGAGAGGAGTGGGCTTCAAGCCCCAGAATTCCACAGCCAGCCTAGGGGTTTGGGCTGTTTTCGGTGGTGGAAGTGTATGCTTGGTGTCTTGAATTATTTGTAAAAATAATGAAGGTGGGATACAGATAGATGGATGGATGGATGGATGGATGGATGGATAGATAGATGATAGATAGATAGATAGATAGATAGATAGATAGATAGATAGATAGATAGATAGAATGAACAGACGGACAGACGGATGGATGGACAGGCAGACGGAAGGATGAAAGATAGATACAGACACAGATACATAGATAGATAGACAGCGAGCTAGAGATAGATAGATAAATAGAGAGCTAGATAAATAGATAGATAGATAGATATAACAGACGGACAGATGGATGGACAGGAGGATGGAAGGATGATAGATACAGATACATAGAAACACAGAGAGATAGAGATACAGTAGATAGATAGATAGATGATAGATAGATAGATAGATAGATAGATAGATAGATAGATAGATAGATGGATAGATGATAGATACAGTAGATAGATAGATAGATAGATAGATAGATAGATGATAGATAGATAGATAGATGATAGATAGATAGATAGATAGATAGATAGATAGATAGATAGATAGATAGAATGAACAGATGGACAGACGGATGGATGGACAGGCGGACGGAAGGATGAAAGATAGATACAGACACAGATACATAGATAGATAGACAGCGAGCTAGAGATAGATAGATAGATAAATAGAGAGCTAGATAAATAGATAGATAGATAGATAGATAGATAGATAGATAGATAGATAGATAGATAGATAGATAGATATAACAGACGGACAGATGGATGGACAGGAGGATGGAAGGATGATAGATAGATACAGATACATAGAAACACAGAGAGATAGAGATACAGTAAGATAGATAGATGATAGATAGATAGATAGATAGATAGATAGATAGATAGATGGATAGATGATAGATACGATAGATAGATAGATAGATAGATAGATAGATGATAGATAGATAGATAGATAGATAGATAGATAGATAGATAGATAGATAGAATGAACAGACAGACAGACGGATGGATGGACAGGCGGACGGAAGGATGATAGATACAGACACAGATACATAGATAGATAGACAGCGAGCTAGAGATAGATAGATAAATAGAGAGATAGATAGATAGATAGATAGATAGGTAGATGATAGATACAGTAGATAGATAGATAGACAGACAGACAGACAGACAGATAGATAGATATGGATGGACTGGTGGATGGAGAGATGGATAGGATCGAGAGAGAGAGAGAGAGAGAGAAGGATGGACAGACGGATGGATGGATGGATGATAGATAATAGATAAATGACAGACAGAGACAGACAGGTAGAAAGATACAGAGATAGATGTCAGGTTGCCGAAAGATGCCCTAATTAATTAACATTAATTAGATAACAGACATGGAAATGGTTTGCAAGTTGACAATAGATAGACTGATAGGAGAGAGGGAGAGAGAGAGAGAGAGAACAAAAGATAGATACATAGATACTGTGTTTCCCCAAAAATAAAACAGGCTCTTATGTTCTTTTGACCCCTGAAATAAGCGCTTGGCCTTATTTTCGGGGAGGTCTTATTATTTTTGAGGTGCTGGAGGTGGCGAGCGGGGTCCCCTCGTGGCTGCTGCTGTGTTGCAATATATTTTTGGGGGGGGAGGGGGACTTATTTTAGCCTGCGCTCAAAATCCCCAAGGGGCTTATTATCCAGGGAGGGCTTATTTTGGGGGAAGCAGGATAGATAGGAAGGGAGGGTAGGATGGACAGAGAGATAGTTTTGCTTAGTTTAAAGCCTCCTGTAGTTTTGAACAGAAACCAGCCAAGGCCCCCAGAGGCCCTGAGGGAAGGTCCCTCTCATTCATGGGTCATCCCAGGTAGACTGCCCCTGCCTTGGGAGGCTCTACATTCCCCACCACGAACCCCAGCCGTTCCTCTTTTTCGCCCTGTGCAACCCTGGAAGGGGCGGGGGGAAGAAAAAGGTCGCAGGGTGCAACGGAGAGAGAGAGACCCCGCTGTCCCCAGGCGCAAAAGGAGCTTGGTGTGGGAGGGGCGGTGTGGGGGTGGGGAAGGCGTCCATTTTGAATCTCTCCACATGGCCTCCCCTCCCTTCCTCCTTCTCCTCCCTCCCTCCGTCTGCGGTGAGATCCGGACCTCTCTGTCCTTGGCCGTCCCCTTTTGTGTGCCGAGTGACAAATAAGCTGCCTCACAACAGCAACAATGGAGGGTGTTTTTTTGTTAATTGATTGCGCTCCCCTTCCCCTCTTCTTTTGGGGAAGGAAGACATTGATTTGACCCTGCAAATCAGACAGGCAGCCAGTCATTAAGACACTTAACGGGCATCAAAAGGCGGTTTATTATCCCGGAAGCCTGACAGCTCTTCTCTTTTAATTATTATTTTAATGACATCTTTGTTATCTCCGGCAGGGCAAAATTCCCCCCTTTTCCCCCCACTCCGTCCTTCCTGGCCCAATAAAGGGAAAAAAAAAGGACAGCCTCTTTTCTTCCCTGCCGCAAAAATAAAGGAGTCCTCGACTTACGGAGTCCCCAAATTTCTGTCGTTCAGCGAGACGGGGGTGACATTCCTGGCCACCGTCGTTAAGCCAACCGCTGCTGTTGTTGAGCGAGTCACCTGGTCGTGAGACATGTGATCAAAATTCAGGGAGTCCTCGATATACAGCCACAATGGAGCCCCAAAATTTCTGTTCTTAAGCGAGACATTGGTGACTTTCATGGCCACCGTCGTTAAGGGAATCACGGCTGTTGTTGACCAAGTCACCCGGTTGTGAGATCACATGATCAAAATTCAAACGCAAGGAGTCTTCGATGTATGACCACAAGGGAGCCCCCAAATTTCTGTTGTTAAGCAAGACATTGGTGACTTTCCTTCCAGATAAAAACAGGCAAAGCTTGCTTCCTTCCTTCCTTCCTTCCTTCCTTCCTTCCTTCCTTCCTTCCTTCCTTCCTTCCTTCCTTCCTTCTTCCTCCCTCCCTCCCTCCCTCCCTCTCTCTCTCATACACAAAAGCACACATTTTCCCTTCTTTCCTTCCTTCCCTCCCTTTCTTTCTTCGTTTCTTTCTACCCCACACAAATTTTCCTCCCTCCCTCTCCCTCCTTCCTTCTTTCCTCCCTCCCTCCCATTCTCTCACACACAAAAACACACATTTTCCCTGCTTTTCTTCCTTCCCTTCTTTTTCTTCCTTCCCTTTCTTTCTACCCCACACAAATTTTCCTTCCTTCCTTCCACCCACCCATCTATCTATCTATCTATCTATCTATCTATCTATCTATCTATCTATCTATCTATCTATCTATCTATCTATCATCCATCCATCCATCCACCCATCCATCTATCTATCTATCCTTTTTATTTATTTAACTATCCCTCCAATCACCTCAAGCGCTGAAAGGCAAACTAGAACAAATTTATTTTGTCCCTTAAGCAACTAATGCTGGAAAAGGAACATTAATAAAATCCACAAAAACCTGCAGTAAAAGCCTAATAAAAGAGGAGTGCAACCCCCAAGCCTCCCCAGGAAAGAGGCCCCTTTGCAGCATGAAAGCTAGGCCCGCTTACAGCCGAAGCTCCAAGCAGAGACATAAAACCCAGCGCGGGGGCGCAGGTGGGGAGGGGGGGCTTCATCGCACAACCTTACAATTCCCATGTTGTGTTTGCGTCTCTCGGTCTCTGCCTCTTTTCTTGGATTATAATTTAGGTCCAATTCCAGGGGGTCCAATTCGGAAGTGAAAATGTTTGAAATGACTTTTTTTTGCAGGGAAAATATTATTATTATTATTGTTGTTGTTGTTGTTGTTGTTGTTGTTATAAATAAAAACTTAATAGCTGGACTAAGATTTGTCTGAAATGTTATAGGGTCTCCTGCTCAACTAAGGGGTTGGTCTAGAAGACCTCCAAGGTCCCTTCCCACTCTTGCTATTCTGCAGTCTGACTGGTCTTCTGTGGTTCTAAGCCCCTTCTCTCCTTCTCTCTTCCAGGAAATCGCTGCCTACCTAATAACATTCGAAAAACATGAAGAATGGTTAACAACGTCCCCTAAGACCAGGTAAGGACGCCTCTCCTCTCTTCATCCGTCTGCCGGCTTTGCTAAATTGACGCTGGGATTTAGAGGGGGGAGGGCTGGGAAGGAGGGGTCTGGCTGTGGAGGAGAAGCCCCCCAACCTAACTGGCTGTGCTGATGCCCTGGTCTCCTTTGTTGACTTAAATCAGGGGTGTCAAACACAATTTCATTGAGGGCTGCATCAGAACTGTGGTTGATCTTGGGGAGAGGGGGCTGGGCATGGCCGACCGGCTGGGCGTGGCTTACTGGATGGGAGTGATCAACCGGCTGGGCATGGCCAGCTTGACACCACACCCCAAACAGGTAGCATGTTTCCTCTTTGCATTGGGTAGAGCAGGAGAGCCCTGTGGGCCCGATCCGACCACATTGTGGCCAGGATGTGGTATTCAGCCGGTTCGGACTGCGTGTGAAGTTTCCAAAAGATGCCCTAATTAATTCACGAGCCTCGAGACAAAGTCCAAAAAAAATCCAGTCATTTATGAGGAGCAACATTTTGGCATGTTCTTCTGCGGAGCCGAATCTGATTTCCGGTTCATGGTCTCTGAACTTTACCCCTGTGTCTCCCCTCCCCTCAGTCTGTGTCATAAATCACATCCACCCATGAGGTGCTGCAGCAGGCTGTAATCTTTCGTGCCTCACACGCCTGCTGTAGAAATCTGAGATCCGACCTTGGTTGAAGATATGCATGGAATTCTCCCTCCCTTCGATGTCAGCTGAATGCCCCCTCTGCCAGCGGGGTACATCGCCCCCCCCCCCGGCAATTTGGCCGAATCTTCCCCGCAGACGTAGTATTCAGCTGGTTCTGGACCGTTTTCCTGGACCGATTATGGAAATTGCGGGTGGGGCTGTCCACCTGCCCCAGTTCTATGCCGTCCTATTTAGGCGCATTTTCCAGCCGAAGCGCATGCGCAAAAGGCCACTCCCATGTGCGAACCGCTAGGGAAAGGAAACCCCTGCCCGCGCGCCTTGAGTTTGACACCCCTGACTTAAGATGAGCGTTTTATGGAGTGACATCCAAGTGTTGGAAAGTGTCTTGAGGTGGATGGGTGGACGGAGAGGGTTGGCATCTCTGAGGGGACCCGGTTGATTTTTTTTCCCGGCGTTGGATGGATGATGGGGGCTGAAAGATGGGGAGTCTACTTGTTTTTGCGGTGTGGCTTCCTTCCCGAAGGTCCTCCTTGCGTGAAAAGTCATCCCATGGCAGAGAAGGTCTGCTTGGGGGACCCCTTCCACATGTCCTCCCTTCTTTCTGTGTTTGGGAGACAGCTGCCAACATCTGCCCCCACTTTCCAAGGGAAGGCAGGTTGGGGAGCATTGCAGCCCACAGCTTCAGGAGAAATTGGTGTTTCTCTCCCGGCTGGCAGGATTGTGTAACACCCACAATCTCAGGTGCCTTCCCCCCTGGTGTGTGTGTGGGGGAGGTTGTTTTCAAGGGAAGAAACTATTTGTACCTCTGGGTGGAACTGTGGGGTCCTTGGTGGTTTCTGAGCTTGGGGGTTTCCTTGCAGGTGTTTCATGACCCAACTAGGTAACTTCATCAGTGCTAGAAGGGAGGGAGGTTTGTAAGGGAGAGGAGGAGGAGGAGGAGGAGGAGGAGGAGGAGGAGGAGGAGGAGGAGGAGGAGGAGGAGGAAGACTGAGGGGTCCTTGAGCTCTCTGAGCTTGGTTTGTCAGGGTAATGACCAGCTGCTGTAAGGCTGTAAATTGAGACGATGAAATGAGAAGGAGTCAGCAGGGTTACTGCCCCTTTAAGAAGCTGTATATATAAGGGAGGCCATGTGAGGGCGTCTCTCTCTCTCCTCCTGTTCTCTCTCCATTGTGGTTCCCCCTGTAGAGTTGAAGATTGCTTGCTTGCCTGGTATTTGCCTAGCACATGTATGTGTGTATATATATATATATACTCCTTGTATATAAACCCCTGTTTGAACCTCTGTGTGTTGTAGTTTGCTCCTGGGTTGCCTCAAAATAGTAGCCATGCTGTGCGCACTCTGACATGGTGGTTTTCTTGCAGATGTTTCATGGCGCAACTAGGGAACATCATAAGAGTAGAAGGGAGGGCAGATTGTAAGAGGGAGGAGGAGGAGGAGGAGGAGGTGGAAGAAGACTGTGGGGTCCTTGGTGGTCTCTGAGCTTGGTGGTTTCCTTACAGGCATTTCATGATCCAGCTAGGGAACAGCATCAGGGCTAGAAGGGGATGGCCATGGTTTGCCTGGAGGAGGAGGAGGAGGAGGAGGAGGAGGAGGAGGAGGAGGAGGAGGAGGAGGAGGAGGAGGAGGAGGAGGAGGAGGAGGAGGAGGAGGAGGGCTTAATATTAGAAGCAAAATTGCCTTGATGCAGGTCAAATATCCAAACTGTTGACACCTGAAATATTCCAATTTTTCCTTTTTGGGGGGGAGGGGCAGGTGGGGTGGGAAGAATTGATCTGAATCCCCCCCCCTTGCCAGCCCTGGAATGTTTTCAAATATGGGGCTCTGATCCTTTCTGCCAAAGCCCGGGATCCGAGATCCTGCGAAACGTCCAACAGGACAGACCCAAATCCCCAAACCATCCGGCCTCCTACTCAGTCGCTGCCATTATGGAGCACGGGAGGTTTTGAGGTTTTGAGGAGCAGATGAATTCCTTCTCTCCTCCTTCCTTCCTTCCTTCCTTCCTTCCTTCCTTCCTTCCTTCCTTCCTCCCTCCCTCCTTCTTTCCTTCCTTTCTCCTTCTTTCCTCCTTCCCACCCTCCTATCTCCTTCCTTCCTTTCTTCCTTCCCTCCCTCCCTTCCTCCTCCCTCCCTCCCTCTTCCTTCCTCCCTCCCTCCTCCCTCCCTCCCTCCTTCCTTTCTCCTTCTTTTCTCCCTCCCTCCTTCCTTTCTCCTTCTTTCCTCCCTCCCTCCCTCTCCATCGCTCCTTCCTTCCTTTCTTCCCTCCCTCCCTCCTTCCTTCCTTCCTTCCTTTCTTCCTTCCTTTCTTCCTTCCTTCCCTCCCTCCCTCCTTCCTCCCTCCCTCCTTCCTTCCTTCCTCCTTTCTTTTCTCCCTCCCTCCCTCCTTCCTTCCTTTCGTCTTCTTTCCTCCCTCCCTCCCTCTCCATCGCTCCTTCCTTTCTTCCCTCCCTCCCTCCTTCCTTCCTTCCTTCCTTTCTTCCTTCCTTCCTTCCTTCCTTCCCTCCCTCCTTCCTTCCTTCCTTCCTCCCTCCCTCCTTCCTTCCTTCCTCCTTTCTTTTCTCCCTCCCTCCCTCCCTCCTTCCTTCCTTTCGTCTTCTTTCCCCCCTCCCTCCTTCCCTCCCTCCTTCCCTCCCTCCCTCTCTTTATATTTAAAATTAATTGCTGCTGTTTAATGCTGAGTTAATATAAACAGGCCTCTTGGTATTAAAGAATTAATGACATTGATCTCGCACTGGACCGGAGCAGGCTCCCATTCTTGGGGGGGCTGGAGGGTGGGGGGGGCTGCTTTCCTCCTATCCCGCCCCCCCGCTACTTTAAAAAAAATGAATGAAAGCGACTTGCCCAGCTGTGACA